>JAQGAZ010001461.1:0-29270 GCA_034692225.1 Polydesmus complanatus
TTTTAAATAAAAAACAATCTCTAACTCATTTTGGCCAAAAAATGAGATAGATGGTGTTGCCGCTTAAGCGACGATATATAAATATGAGTCGTCAATTGGCACGCGCATTGTTGAAATTTTTTCTCGTAAAATTAAAGTGCCTGCGCGCATAAAGGCAATTTTCGTACGTTCGTTTGTTTTAATCAGACGCTAAAAATAAGCATAAATTTATTAATACTGTATTTTCGCTTAGCAAATAAAGTGCTCATCGTGCGCAGGTAAAACCATTTTTTTTTTGGTATTCTGCATTAAGCTACAAAGGCGCATGCGTAAAGGCCGTCACAAAATGCGCTAGCAGAAAAATGTGTAAAAGCGTTGCGGATGAAGGTTAACTTCGCCGTTATAATTCGATTAACGCAGAATTAATTTATTGAGTAACAAGATATCGAAAAAATAAAAATGCGAGCAATTGCAATATAGTATAGCGAGTAAAACTCAATTAACGCATATATTTTACGTTATGTTCTATAGAAGCTCGTCTAGGTGCAGTTAAGCGAGTAAATAGCACGCTGACTCAACCGGAACACATAAGAGATATTTTTCTCAAAATGTTGCGTCTAACGTAACACGGAGAGCCATCATTTACTTTTTGCCAGTCAAAATATTTAAAAACAAGATTATGAAATGTTTGACGTTCACAGTTGGAATTGTAACAACAAACAGTATTTGCGTGCGCGTTCTCCTTCTTTTGACTTTTAACCTAAACTTACGCGTGTTAAGAGTTTGATAGACGTCAATAAAATTCGCTTACGAATAAGTCAACAACAAAAAAATGTTAGAAATAGACACGAAAACCGTAATTCGATATTAACGAGTCATTTCTATCAAAATATCTCCGCCACAACGACGCCCTATAGGGAAAACGTCTATAAAATCCAAATAAAAATACTAAAAAAAATGTGGGCTGTCAGTCACGTGCTTTCAAAACAATAAAAATGAAAAGAGTTCGTTGTACAAACAAATACTGCACTTCTTTTTTTTTTTTTATATATATATATAAAAAAAAAAAAAAATTTCAGGGTGAAAAAAATATAAGAAATAAAACAGATTAAAAAAAAAAATCCCTTGTAATGTTATTGATTTTTTAATGCATCAACAATCGCCCCCACCATCTTCCACGCTTGCAAACTGTGATCGAATGTCAGCGCCACCTGTTTTTCTCTTTTTTTTTTTCTTCTTCTTCTTCTTTACCGTCTTACTTTGTTATTAAAATAATTATTTAAAACTCAGATGTAAAAGAAAGCAGGGTGCATGAGACCTTTTTCCGTGTAGGAAATGCGCAGGCGCGAGGCAACAGGCATTGAAATTGAGTGGGTAGAGCGGCGGCGGCGGCGGATGAGCTAAACACAAACATTGATTTATGAGCTGTGACGTCAGAAACGTCGTCATGGCAACCCCAACCAGGGTCCATTTCACAAATTCCATCATTGCTGCTTCGTTCTTCGGTGCTGAGATATGGGTTAGCAAAGGTCAACAACGCGGTACCGTTCGCAAAAAAAAAAAAAAAATTCGGTAAAAATGGAACTTTACGGGAAAAAATTTAAACGATAAAAAAATGGCTAAATTTTATGTTACATTGCGTTACATTTATATCGCTTTAAAAAAAATCAATGCATTTTACTTGGAGCTTTGAAATTATTTTCATTAAAAAATAGAGGGGTGTGAAGGGGAAGTGTCCTTGAATATTTTATATTCTCTGCGCATACGTAAGGTATAACCATACAGTTTAAGGATACCATAATATTATCAAACGTACAGGATTATAATAACCAGCATTTAATTAAGCGCGCATTACGATATTGTTTATGCAGAGAGAGAGAGAGAGAGATAGAGAGAGAGCGAGCATGCGCACTTATTAAACTTTCATCAAGATAAATCGCTTCCACCCCAATTACGTCATCAGGCATGGGTCGGACATATACGCCGGTGAGATGATAATATTTCCGCCGGTAAATGATAGAAAAAAAAATATATAGAATATTTTTGGTCGATGACCTCTTTTTGCGTGATAACAAGTCATTTTATAGCTAACTTCCGGCCTATTATACGTGTACACCGCAATTTCAATTCATTCATTATTAATGGCGGCGACATTTTATAGGAATAGAGGAGGCTCTTAGTAAAGTTAAAGAAAGATATAGAAGTGAGTAAGTACTCCATCAACTTGTTAGAAGTATTGGCGGAATTACATTAGGCGAGGAGCGCCGCCCTCCGAGAAAATATCTCGCCAGAAATCAGCGCTCATCTTGTAAAGACGCGATTTATGACAACAAACTGATTTTTCTTTTCTGCTTTTAGCATTACGTCTATTTATCTTCGGAGAAATAAATAAAAGATAAAAAAAACAAAAAAAAATTGGAGAGAGAGAGAGAGAAAAAAAATAGCAAAATAAACAAACGTTTCCGTGGAAATTAACTTCTTAAACTTCTAAAAGAAAACTTATTTTGATTTACAGCGTGCCAACATAGCCTAAAGCTTGTTTCTAATCTCCACTTCGCTTTTACTGTATAGCAGAAGGTCCTTTTCAATAGCCCAGTTCTATTTTATTGAAAAAGAGATTTCTACCTAATTAGTGGAAATAAATTGCTTTCGATTACTTTTCCTTCCTCCAATGATTACATTTTATCAATTGCACACCACAAAAGGAAAGAGAAATGTTTCAAAAAATACCAAAAATTGACTTTCCACTGTTTCACACATAATGCGGTTCAATATTATAAAGCGAGTGTCGGTTTTCAGATAACGAAGTTGAGAGAAAAAGGCAATACTGTACAGTAATATGTTCGCTGTAATGAAAAGTTGCTTTAGTGACAAAGACCCAAAATTGAAAAACAAAAATGTCTTAAATAACAAATTAAACAAAAATAAATGATGCAGCAGATAGAGCCTAGAAATAGCTCTTTCTATTGCATAAAGTTTCAGTGCATGAAACATCCCTTTATGAAGCTATTTGAGTTTCTGATAAAATCGGCATCAAAACATAATAGTGTTCAATTCATCTTTTATCGATGAGAATGTTTATTTTCAGATACGTCATTTTGGCGAAATTATCTCTTGTGATTTAAACTTGTCAATCACCTTAAAAAAGCATTAAACTAGGCAACATTAAATAACTGGTTTTTTTTTATAGTATACCAGTAATAATATTAGGTAGGCGCCTATATTGTTGCACTCGCTAAGGGACTAGAATTAAAAAAAAGCCATTTTGCATAAATCTACTTATCGTGTTAAATTAGGTAAAAATGCAAAGTAAATCTTGTATAATATTTCCGGTATCTACTCGTATTATGAAAATCATATTTATGCTTAATCACTAGAAAAGTCCTCAATAGCCACACGTACAAAAAGAGTCCAAAATTATTATAGTCCCCCAACGAAAATATTTTTTTTTTTAAGTCAAAAACTAAGAATTTGGTTTAATTGACGTAGTTCCGTAAGTGTAATGGATAGCCATATAAAAGTAATCAGTAAAATTGCGAGTATAACTGCTGCAAGTTGGTTCTATTTTCAATCGCAATAGGCTACACAGCAGAGCTGACAATTTTGAAAAACTACCTACTATACTAAAATTCGTTCTGCAAGAGCTTAACTAGAAATCATTTACTGTGCTTATTTTACTCGGTTCATGTTTATCAGCTCTCTTTAAACCTATTTTTCATCCGTCAAGAGCCCAGCGTTGCAGCGCCCTAACGTGATTTTAGTCTTCGAGAATATTATCCTACATTATCTAATGACCATTTTAGCCTTAGTGCCGCAAATGAAATAGTAGTAAAAGCATAACGAAAAGTGAAGGAAAAACGAGAACGCAAACCGATTAGGGTTATTCAGTTGCTAACTTGCTACCGGTACATACAATTTTGTTACCAAAATAAATTCTAATCTAGTTACCATGCAAAAAAATGGCAAAAATAGGAAAACTACGGTATCTGTTGGAGTTGAATACGCGCTCTTTCAATGGTGTGCTGATTGAAAATGTTGTTTATCGAAATATTTGGTGAAAAACGGCCATAAATAGCATTCTAGTCTCATTATTTAATTTTAATTAAAAATCAATATATGTATTACTTTTTTAGTCAGCGGAGCGAAGACGAGCGAATGGATGCGGTCATTACGCAGCCATACGTTATACTTTACCAGCAATATTTAATTTGACATAATATACTCGTAATAAAAAATACGTAAAAAAAAAAAACCAAAACGAAAAAAAAAGTTCTTTAATCTTAAGCCTAAATTCTTTTTTTTTTAATACATCGCTAAATTTGGCGATGGTAAGCCGAGATAAGTGACAAACTTGTCAAAATCCTTGACCTACCTACTTCCTTATTAACCTATTGAGTAAAGTGGTTTAAAAAAAAAAGAAAAAAAGCCATCAATACAAAATTACGTATTATATCCAAAAATATCATCTACCACGAAGAAAGAAACACTTATTTTTTACAACTATAATATATTCCCATTTCGTGCAGCTGTCGGAATTCCAATTCACAAGCACCACAAATGGGTAACAAACGAACTAAAAAAAAAAAAAAATTCGCATTAATTATATGAAGCAAAAATAATTTGAATACCGGATAAAGCTAATAAAAACTTTAAAAAATATAGTTAACAATTATTCAAAAGAATAAGCATCCTTTAGGCCTACTTATAATAGTCGAGAAGTCCCAAAATTCTGTTTTGAAATTAATTAGATCAAGAGCATCTTTTTACGTTCGTCATGACGTCACCCTCAGTAAAAATAGCCCCCCACCTTATTCTTTATTGCAAAAATAATAATTATTTAACTCGTCGAATTGAATTTCTCCGTCACTAACCAAGTTGACTCATTCCCTCACTCTCTTCCATTCATTTTTAATGGATGCGCCGAAAGAGCGGATTGAAATCTCGCCACAATTTAACACGTGTTACTCGCATGTAAACCCAGTCGAAAAAAGTGTCAATTGGTCAAATAAAAACAGCCGACCTTAACCTGAATAAGACACGCTAAAGCTCCACCGTCGTCGTAACATTTTGCGCGCAATATTTCTTTCACAACCCAACGCATGCGCAATGCCAAATTTTATAGCCTTCCTTTTAAAATTTTAATCTAAAAAACCTCAAATTCTCGTTTCATAAATTCTGTGCAGTAGACCTACAGTGTAGACTATAACGCTTTTACCACTATACCAGCAAATAATGCCACCATTCAGATACTTATTTTAATTACTGTATAGGTAGCTAGGTCTAGTTACAATTATAATTTTACATTTCATTTAATGTTTAATTGTTTCATTTAAGATTTAGCATTAATCGCATTGCCAAGGTAGTTACAACTTTATTTTTTTATGGCAAAACAATTACAAATTGCTTTTCAAAATTCGCGTCCGTTAGCCATTATAATCTTATTGTTTCAATAATAAAAATATTTTACCCGAAATTACTTAATTTAAAACCCATTTGTTAAATTTTAAAAAGTATGAATTTGTCGAAAATCAAAGTTTTTTTTTTTTCACTTTTTTTTGCTGGGTATTATTAGGTATTAATCGAATTCTCGGTACGGGTAGTGAAAAGCGGAAGCAAGTTTTCTTTTGTGAAATTCATTAAATTTCGGTAACATTACTCGTATGCGCGTAATATATTTAGTTACATCTAGAAATTTCTTTAAAAAAAAAAAATAAAAAGCCCCGCGAAGTAAAAATAACAAACATTGTTAAATAAGAAGCGCATCAAAAATCAGTGCGGTAATTAATACATTGGAGAAAAAAAAAGCTCAATAACAAAAAAAAATTATAAACTACATTAAGTATTTTTTATGGCTAAGAGTAACGCATAAAAAAAAAACAATTCGTTCAAGCAAAAAAAAAACGCAATATCGAGGCTTTCCCACATTCTTAACAACGACACTCTGACGAAAAATGTAAGTGAATTAAAAGCAAGTACACTAAAAATAAAAAAAATTGATATAAATATCCTGGCACATAGTGAGGCTTTGTGTATGAGTGGGTCGGATAAAAGATGCACGAGCGCAGATGGTGTTTACTTAAAAAAACACGAGTCCCAGATGAAGCGCTGTAAAAATAAATACGCGGGCGCGGAAGAGTCGAGAAAAAAACAATCTCCACGAGGATAATAAACGCCTCATAATCTAACTTTACACTCTCAATATGTTAACAATAATCGTGACAACGTGGCACGTGAGAACTATTTAACAAAACATCATTGTCTGCTGCGTTTCCGTGGCGCGATAAATATCCAATAGCAAAAAGCCATAAGCTCCGATCTCGGCTCTGTATTTACATGCAACGTTGTTTATCATTATGCTGAAAAAGTTGTCTACCACATTCAATATACACTGTACCATACATTTTGTGCACATATAGGCTCTTAATTGACCCCTTTCAACGCTTAGCGAAAAAAGAAAGAAAAAAAAAATGCATGATTTAGCGTTAAAAATCAATCGGCAATAGCTTAAAAACGCAAAATTGCTCATTAAAAACGCATACAATATTACATTTCACGCTCGTGTGCCATTATAAGAAAAACGACATTATTATTCGTCGTCGAGTAACAGCAATAATTTTATTAACTTGATTAGTAATTTAATATGAAAACACGATACTTGCGTTGCCGGAGCATGACAAGTGACATCATCAGAGACCTTTTACACAGTAAAGTAGATCTCTAGGAACAACCATTAGCGATGCATAGCATTATATACCATAAAAATAGGCTGGTAAATTAATTCAATGTAATAAATTAATAATTATTATTGTAAAAGTATATTATGATAGATAATTGTTCATCGCGAAAGGCCTGCCGACTCAATTTTATAATGACCAGTATTACGAGTGTGAATGAATGGTTATTATGTACTTCTACCTGTGAATAGATTACGCAGTGCTCAATATATATATTTTTTTAAAAAAAGTTAATGAATAACGGATTTCGGTTAAAGTGACGTTAAAACAAGTTCAACGTATTTATAATGACCGCAACATTGCCAGACATCGCGCTCTTCTGCTATGAAATGTTAAAAATCGTCTTTTCAGTCTATACTCGTTTAGCATCACGGGTCACACGGGTTTGAAACAGGATTAAGAATGCAGAGTTGAAATTTTCATAAATACATGTAGCCGTAAATATTATTGACAACGATTTTTAGAATTTGGGGAGCGATGCCCAGTCTGTTTTGTTTTGACACATCAGACATAACATTTTATAATGTATTTTTCGTCGCATTTTTGCCGTATATTGTAAAGTATACAGTAAATTTTTAAGAATTTTTTCCCTCCATCATTTGTCTTATTAGACGCAATAAACCAAAATAGATAAATAAAAAGCACAGACAATTCTATCGTTATTGTAAAGGTAGCAAACATGGCATCCATCTTTACAAAAGGTTTTGTTTAAGAGCCGCAGTGTTTGACATTAGTCTTAATATTATGTCTATAACTTAAAAAAAAATTTAATGAAAATTATTCTAGACCAATAATTTAAATCTGTGTAACCTTCCTTTCAGTTGTAATTAGAAAAATAGCGGAAACATTCAAAATGATTTACCTTATTTATCTAGTACAGTATTTATCGTTACGTTAACTGTTTAACATGACTCTATAAAGCCATTTTTCCTCAATAATTATCGTTTTAACGTTTTTGATTTTGCAAAGTCCCAAATAAATTCCCACACCACTTCCTATTTTTATTGATGCTTTAATTATCTTATGTATAATACTGTATGTACATCTATATTTTGTTAAATTATCGTTAAATAAAAAAAAAATAAATTCTTGGTAAAAAGTTACTTCGTAAGGTGCAAACATTATAATTTAATTAATTTGTACGTTTATTAATCATTTTGCCTGCTAGCATTATTTAGTAATCTTAATTCATGGAATTTATAAATACTACCGTAGATACCGTATTTCAGTGAAAAGCTGATTTATTTATTTTTTTAAACTTTAATCCTTTGTGTAATAGTGTGCCAAATTAAGAAATAAATTTCAAAAGAGAAACCCTTTTTGTATCCAAAGAAACAATCGTAAATTCAAATTTTATTGGCTAATCCAATCTAAAAAAAAAAAAAAAAAACATAATAAAATATGAGTTAATGATCGACGTAGATCTAAATATACGTATGCGCAAATAATTCTAAACGATCGAATTAGTAGCTACAAAATATATTCTGCTAACTTGCGCACAAAAAACTATTTGCATGCAGTACTGTACATGCTGTATGTTATACTATGCCTTTTATTAGTAAACTAGTTTGAGACATTCAAAATCCGGGGGTTTTTTTTTTTTTTGTGAAAATATTTCACTGCGAAATTCGATTTAAAAAAAGACTTTTCATTTTTTAAAGATGTTGAAAACGTACACGCTTTATGTCAAAGCCTAAAAAGAATCTTTTATGACGTTTGTGACATCTTCCGCTTTGGCATATAACGACACTTTTCAAGCGTAACTGCCAATTAAGTGTCAAATGTTTGATTTTTAAGGAGGAAATCTTCGAGTAACGAAATTATCATTTAAATGGTAATTTTGCTGAAGATACTCCAAAAAAAAAAAAAAAAAAACTTTTAAAGTTGATCCGCTGAAACATGATTTTCCGCCAAATTCATACGGAAATATTTTACAGATATTACTTTTAAAATAAAATAAAAAAAGATACTTTTAACGCATTTTTCAATACCGCTACTATCTTGGCTCACGCTGTTTAATTGCAATTGAATTTTGAAGATTATAAATTATTATAAACAACCAAGTAAAGTTATTTTTGATACGTACTATTATCAATCACGTGTTGACGGATAAATGAGTTTTGCATTCGATATTGTTTGCCCACAATAACATCATTAATAACATAAACGTTCGATAGTCCTGTCAACCGTCTCGTCATTAGTAAAATCGATAGCCTAACTCTAAGTTCCGTTACGTTACTATTAAAAATCACAATTCATCATTAGTATTAAAAAGCAAGTCAAGATGCCGCCAGCTTTAATAACTTTTTGTTTAATAAATATGCTTAACCATTTGTTATTTTTGTGCAGACGCCAACCTCGCATCAATTTCGAAAGCACATGAATTGCATAATATTGGGACGTTGCAGAGCTCATAATACTGTTTATTGTAAATAAAAAAAAAGAAAAAACCAGAAAAAAATAAAAGTTTCATCTCTTTTTTTATATTTTTCCTTTACAGCATTTTTTATTCATATTTTTGCATAAAAATGAAGGTATGCAGTATAAGCGATTTCCACTTTTAAAGAGAAGAATATCTTCGGGCGCCCTAGTCTCAAATTTGAAAGTTCAACTTTAAATGTAAGACCTCGGATACCTCGTCATCAATACTTTAAGCAGCATAAAATTAATTTATTTTTAGCGAAGCTCGGAGAATTACTTTCAATTAAATATTTAATAAGCAACTCGATATACAGTAATGGAAGTGCGATAAAATCTTTAAAGTGCGAAACTTCAATACAGTAGAACCTCGATAAATAAATAATAAAAAAAACCTATGCATAAAATTCCCCCCGAACAATCCTAATTTTAAAAACTAAATCTTGATTTAAACTACAGTATGTTTACCACGGCAAAGATGCTGGTTTCTGTGATAATTTTACCAGAAAAATTTAAAGCCACAAAACTCTAGCGTATTAAAATAATAATGAAAAGTATTGTTGGTTTCGACAGAGAAATATCTTTTTGCTTTTCCATAATAATTTTTACCTCATCAAACGGGTAAAATTGTTTTCCTTCGGTGTCTGCCTTAGAAAAGTTTCACTGTTCGAATTTTCTTTAGATGGTTGAACCTCTAAAAATACAGTTTCTGCGTTCCACCTTTTATATACTGTAACGGGTGCCCGAGGAAGCACGGACCGATTTCCAATAATGTGATTAAACTAGCAAGGCTAAAATCTTATTGTATATCATTACTGTAATAAGAAAAATACCGAAATTTAAACAATTTTTTTTTTATCGTTTGTTTGTTTTTTTCGCTTATCAATAATTTCCAAGTTGCGATGCAAAAATCAATTTCATAATAACTTACATGTAATGTTAACTTGATGGATGATGTGTTTTAGTGATCCAATGAAAGATTTGATAGAAACGAGATGTAATGAAGTAGATAAAATGTAAATTAAACGATAATAATCTATAAACTATATTTTAAAATGCAAAGTTAGCTGGCACAAAAAATGACATAATAAAGTATAGGCATACTGTACTTAGAAAGTGGAAGAGAAGGAGGAAAAAACCTATCAACTTTCTTGCTGACATTTAATTTCTAAATTGCGTAATCTACATAGAATGATGACACGCATTTGCACGCTTATAAGATGCTTCTTCTTTTCAACCCTTTCGTCTCCAAATTCTAAGAATATCACCGGCGCAGTTTAATATGTCAATCAGATGTTAAAAGGAGCGTCTGCGGAGTGACGTCAAACCCACTCGAGTAAGCGGTAACTATGGCAACGGCTTATTATTTTAACAACCGCAGATAATTTTAAAACTGTTACCCTAATAAGTCGAAAACCCGAACATTTTTACGATTGAATTAGGTAATCCTACTACTAGAGTTCATCAAATTCCTTTGCCAACCGAACACAATGCGGAATGTTTTTCAAATATTTATTTGCATTTCTATTTATAATTTTACTTCACTCGAATAAGCTATTAATGATGCAAAAAATCTAATATTAGAATAGCAGTGGCTGTCTTTTGTCAGAATAATCGATGCGAGAAATCCCACTGACATTTTTTTTTTCCTACTGCCGATGCATTTTATGCAAGTTTTCCATAATTTTATCAGCTGCTGTGCTTTTCTTTCTTTCTTTTTTTTTTTTGCAAGATTTAGTAAAACGGTTTTCCAAAACAAGATCAAAATTTAAACTGACTTTTACAAATATGTAGACCTACGCAAAGGTCTACGTTTACCTTTCTCAAAATGATATTGACATTTTACAAAGGAATTTTACATAAAAAAAAAAAAAGACAACAAAAAATTCATCCGCTTGTCTTTTAATCTCATTTTACCAGACCCTAACTAACTGAAATCAGTATTAAAAAAAAAGATTTAATAAAACTTGATCAATTCTAATAGCAACAAAATGTTAATACTATCCCGTATTATATAAAAAAAGCAAATTAAGAAAAAAATAAAAAATAATTTTGGTTTTTGTTGTGAAACCATGTAACAACTTCAATTATTAATAACTGGAAAACAAATACCGGTTTAAAAAACACACTTTTTTTAAAAAAAAATAAATAAATACCGTATTAAAAATAATATCATAAAATCAATTTCGTTAATAATTCGGTTTTTCTTGTAAGCGCTTTCAATTTGATTCTAATTGGCGTAAGAAAACATTGAAACTAAAAATAATAAAACCCAATGAAGTTAAGTATGGTGGTTGCGTGCGAAAAGAGAAACAATTTAATTTAACATAAAAATACTTTTATCGGTTTTTACTATTATGTTCAAGCACAATTGTTTCAATTTGCTTCAATCGGAGCTCTAATAGCAAACTACGTGCACCAAACCTTGCATTCATATTGCTCAAATTTTGGCCGCGTCTCGTACACTTATAAACTTTGCTCTTAAGAGTGCATTTAATATTTACATGCTTTCTTTAATAGTAGCCTATCTAATATAATATTAAAAATTTTGCGAGTAGCACTTAAAAAATGCAGTAGCTTGTCACTAAAACAGCGCTATATTCTCATTCAAATGGAAAGGTAAGTACTTTTCACTATAAAAAAAAAAAAATCACGGTTGTTTCAGACATGTTTCATAATTTAAATTTGATGCACCATAAATTCTTGTTGACTTTTGACCAACGAAATCCCATTGTATTAATTTGACTCTCTCATTATCGATCACCAACTGTTAAGTTTCTCTATAATAATTTCATATATTTTTATATCTGGTGAGTGGTGCTTATTGATCCCATACAAAATTTCTAATTAGACTCTGCCGTGAGACAAGAGTTAGCATACCGCTGGCTATTAAAAGTTGAATTGTTTGAGCAGTTAACATCGATGTGTTTGCATAGCTACAAACCATACTTGGGCTTAAGGATATTTACAAATAGTTACCCTTTGTTGATCCACTTATCTCCAAGCTTCACGCCAGGAAATAATTTAATGCAAGATTTCATAAATAAATTACGGTACGACTAAAGTTTTTAAAGTATTAAATATTGTATTAACATATATATAATTTATTTTAAAGCATCAGCCATTACTTTAATTCTTCGTTTCGTAGTTGAAAACTAAAAAGTTATTTCTCAAAAAAAAAAAAATTGAATTGCATTAAACATCGTCGAATTTCAAATTAATTTTAGAAACGCATTTCTTTTTTTTGTAAATCAAAATGTATTCATTCTTTCCGTCCTACTCGTCAGAATAAATAACCAATTTCGGAGTTTTTTTTTCTTCTCCTATTCAGAATTTCAAATGAATCACCAGTGGAATTCTCGAGCCAATTAACTTTATATATACATTTACTGTACCTCCAAATATTTTTGCGCACTTGCGGAACGCTCAACATCTCTCTGATCTCGTTAAACTTTTACGCATGCGTGTTGAAGTTTATTTAAAATACTACCGTACGCTAAAAATGAACGTTAGTAATTGCCTAGCATTAGCCGTAGAAATAATTCTAAAAAAGTCGAATAAAGTAAAGCGGCTTATTGTTTATAGTTAAGTAACTTCCTTCAAGAGCTTGGATCTCTCGTGGTCAAAATATTTAAGAAACAATCAATAACATCTTAAACAGTAAAACGGACCCTGTTTAAAAAGTATACCTTAAAAAAAAAAAACAGCTGGGACCGCAACGTTAAAATTTCCATAGACTAGAAAACTTGCTTAACGCGGAAACAGGATGCAACTTTTGCACAAATTCTATAAAATAATAATAACTGTCAAAAACAAAATCTAAAATAAAAAAAAATAAATAACAACAACAACAACAAAAACTCTTTCTGAAGAACCTACTACACTGGTCTTTTTACACAATAATTATGTACAGTATAATGTTTTAATACTGGTAGTAAGTTACCCAAAAAAATAATTTAGTTTTGTGACTCAAGTAGGATACTTAATGTGTTTTCATCATGAGTTTTGAATGTCCTTTATTTCTATTGCACACCAAAGAAATAATTAATTATATATGAATTTTTTTAAAATTGCTTTAATAAAATGGAAACTGTAAAAACGGAAAAATATTTCCAAGCACCGTAAGATCTCATTTTACATAGGTTTTACAGCACAATATTTTTGCCACTCAGTGATCTACGAGTTAAGTTTTTTTATAGAAAGGGCTGAATAATATCGCGGTTAACTTTGATCTCAGTTTGTAAAAAAAAAATCTGCCTGATCTATGTTCTAGTCACCATAATGAAATCAAAATAAATATTTTTAAAAAAGACGTTTTGATTATTCTAACCTCATTTAGTAAAACCTCTTTTGCTGTGCGCAAAACTTCAAATGAAGATTTAGTCGTTTCATCTATATCTTTTTAACATGGACTTAATCAAATCGCATAACAAATTGAGATCGACATGAAAAAAAATATATATTTAAATAAAGCTACATCTCCTCATAGCAACTCAACATCAGACAGTTTGTCTGATTATAATTTAATCAAAGCTTTGTAAAAATGCAATCGACTGCTTCAAAATTATAAATTTCGCCAAAGCATTTCCGAAAGCCAAGTAATTAATCGCTATAGCAACCAAAATTATATCACCAAACTGTACGATTCAGCTTCGAAATCTTATTTACAGTGGTATAACCTATACAAAGCTGAAACGCAGCCTATACGAAAAATAGTTCAAACAAAACGCTAATAAAGTGAAACTCGAATAGAGTGCTACCGGTTAGAGTGCGATCCCATTTTTTGTGCGATTTTTCTCCGGTCCCTTAAACCACCCCATTAGAACTAATGTACGAGTAAAAAAAAACTCGCAATTAGTGCGTTCGCTTATAATGCCATCTAGCATCAATAATAATGTACATTGTACGGTACTGTATTTATCAATACTCGTCTAAAACAACACAGAATGGTGATCCCGCTTATTGTGCGAAATTATTTCGGTTCCTCGAATCGCACTACAACCGAGTTTCACTGTATTTCGTCAGGAAATTTAATTTGATCTAAATCTTGTTTTACAATGTTTTCAATTTTATTTTATACCTTGTCTATGTTGTGACTATCAAAAAGCAGACGAGTTATTTACGATTTCAATTTGTTATGATGCTGTTTTGAAAAATAGTTGGGCGCCTGCGCAGGCGCTAAATTTTTTTTTTTATTTTAAACCCTTGTTTACGTTTTGATTTTCCTTTGGAGACATAGAAAAAGTCAGCTGAAACTCATTTAACAAAATCTTGTTTTTGAAATTTCAATCTTTTTATTACCATCAAAATCCAGATGTAAAAATCCGATAATAACGAAATCTCAAAAAAATAATTTCTAAAAATTAAAAAATTCAATACCGGTAATAATTTCCCCCTTAGAATAACTAATAAATAAAGTTACATCAAGTAATGCTATATACAAATTCACTTTTTTTTTAAACCAAAATTTCGGATGGAGAATGTCAAACTTTTGAATACGTAATGGTAAATTTATGGAAGCAAAAATAAGCCTTCGTTAAATAATCGTTTCCTAGCCTTAATAAAATATTGTCAAAGCTTTTTAGCTTGTTACTCCAATTTCCATGAGGGATGTCGTATAAAAACACTGCGTGACGCATCCGACGTTCGTTTTTACTCCGAGGACACGCGCAAAACACTCTCTCCATTTCGTTATTCGATAGTCTTTCAGTTGACTAAACGCTGACTGCCAGTTTCGTCATCTTCTGCCACTTGAAACAACGAAATGCGACATGAAAACATCTCACCTTCTGCATTGATAAACTAATGCCAGCCTCGAGCTCGCCACCCACACCTCCACCGCCCCTTCATCCGGATCCAATTGCTTCGCGTCTGGCGACAAGAAACAACATTCACCTCCCTTCTTTCTACAGTACCGTATATTGATTATCGATCGATTAAGCTATGAATTTTCACTCGAGCCGTTTAGAATGACAAGTGACGAAAGCAATCGGGAGTGTGTCACCCGACGCAACATGAATGCCGAAGACGCTCGTGTGGCTTTTATTTCTTCAAATCAAATCTGTTTTGATAAGCAAAAGATGAAGCTATTTCGTGTCAAATTGCTGGTTCAATCGCCGCCATCGAGGAAACGGAAGTAAAAGAGAAAGGGTGAAGAAAAAAGAAATAAACAAGCAGGAAGGGAGCAGTTTGAAAATTACGCTTCTCGGAAATGTAAGATGCCTACTTCCAAAGAAAAATGAAAGCGTCACTTCCTGCGCGATCGGTAAAAATGTCCTTGGCAGAACAAAAAAAAAAATCGTTGCTTTTTTTTCTTTCTATATTTGTCATCGTTTTTCCAATAACGATTAGGTCATATTTTTCGACCGTTAACATTTTTCTCCTCGGAAAATAACAAACGTCTGGTTGTATGTTAGTGATTAGGATAAAAAATGGACCGACTAATGATGAGGTGAGTTTTAAGGCCCGTTTACACGCGCTTCCAAATCCCTACCATTCTATTGACTATTCCTAATACGGTAAGAGCGTGTCTACACTTCAAACAGTAAACACTCTGAATTAATAAACATTTTTCCCACTTGACTTAAGCGAAATTCTTTTTTTTTTTTTTTTAGTGCAAAACCGCGATTTATCATTACCTCATATTTACGTTCAAACTATTTATTAGCAGAGTATTCTTAATAACCGTAAATTGGAATAACTCTTTTAAGAACAGAACCTCATCTCATAAACTTGCTTTCATTTTCAGGAAATAGTTGCCTAGCGACCAACTTTTTTAATTATCGTAGGTATTTCTTGAGAGAATTGCTTTATGATGGAACAGCAAGTGCCGCGGCAAATTAATCATTTTATTACGTAGTTATTTATTAATATTTACAACTTTCAATTTACAGTAGGCCTACCGGTTGTTAATAACAATACTGATACATTTGTTCAGAATAAGTTTGCGCCTACGTTTCGCATTTATGCCGTACGGTAAATACTGTACTAATCTAGCACGGTGGCTCAAACAAGATCTGATGGAAGTACATGTATATTGAAACCTGGTTATAGTGCGATTCAAAAAACTGCAAAAAATTCGCACTATAAGCGGGTTCGCACTATACCCTAGAAATTGTAACTAAAAGTGTTTCTAGTTTTAGCGAAATGAAGCATTTACTAAAAAAATTTTTTTGGGCTTTTTTACATACTGTACACAGCCTACGGTAACTGGCCCTTATCAGTTCCTAATAAGTTTATTAGCAAAATCAATAAAGATAGAAAAAAACAACGACAGTGCTACACGTGCATTGTGGAATCTGCTAACGCTTAGTATAATGAGGCGCGTCATCAGTCAAAAGTTAATTTGCCCAATGCGTATTTTGACGTGAAAAAAGGAAATTACTTATTCTCATCTTCTTTAATGGCGTCAAATGGATGTGAAAACCATACGTATGATATCATACTTTTCCGATTCCGGGCAGGCTACTATGCTAGTTTTAAGTAAATACATTACTGTATCTGCTTTCACTGACCTCACTTTGTTACGCCTCGCGACTAAATTAATGTTGTGGCTACTAAAATGAAACCTTTCGCTGAAGAATTATAATGACGTTTAGCGTACATGTAACTCTTTCTTGTCACCAAAACTTTAAATCAAAAGTAAATCGCTAAATTTAAATTTTAAAATTTAGCAAAAGCGTTTATAGCGGCAACTTCCTGATTTAAAAAATAAATCTTTGCGGATCTTTTCAAAAATCAAGTTTCATTTCAAATCTTGTAAGCGGGGATTTGGTAAAAACAGGTTTGGCAGAATGTGAATCTAGTTAAATCGCGTTAGATTCGAGTACTTTGCGTAAAGTACCTACTCGTATAAAAGCTAAAAATATAATAAAAATTCACCTACATATTCGTAATTGTCTAAGTAAAAAATTTTTTATAAAAAAAAATCACGGCTTTGTTTTCCTTGACCTCAAATGGCGAAAAGTATTGTGAGCTTATTAGTTATCAAACGAGTTGCTCGAGCGAGCAATCCGCATGTGTAAATTAGCCTTGGAAAAAGCGCGTTAGAAATGAGATCTCTAGAGAACTCTCGTGTCCAGCAACGTCCACTGTAAATCAAGCGCGGATGGCATTTTCACTAATCACGACTGGCAGCTGGCCAACACTTATTAAGTCAGCCAAACAACTGATAACCTTTCAACTCGGCGTACAAATTTTTATTAACAATCCTCTTAGCTCTTGTAAATGCGCCTGACCTATTGATTAACTCCGTACTAATTAAATCTCTGTGACGTCACCGTGCTTCATCAAAAGCAACAATAACAAACACTTGTATTTATTGGAAGAATCAATCGTTTAATTGATTGCATTTCGAAACCTTAACGAAACCGTTTTTCAGTCGGCGCTTAACTTCGTGTGTGTGTGTTTTTTAGTAGTAAAAAGAATCAAAATTGTAGCGAAGAAATAAACATAACACAACCCATATACGGATTTTCGCTCATAAAACTCAATCGATTTGTTCGACGCCACCTGCTGTTCATTTCCGCTCCCAAAGACGTTACAACGAAAACGGAAAAATACTCTACTTGTTTATCAAACGCCTTTTATATACATCTATTGTATTCGTCTTTCTAAGTTTTCCCGAATTTTACGTTTTTCTTATTAAATTTTCCTTTAAACTTTTCTCCGATTTTACGTTTTTACTGTTTATTGGTTTATATTTTTAAGTAACAAAATAGTTAAATTAATTAATTATTAATAGTTAGCGGGAGAAAAACTAATATTCCTTCGCATGTTTTGATTTTTAATAAAATAAAATATTGATTACAAGATGCAACCTTTTGTTTATGCTTTAATAAAACATAAAATCGAAGTTTTACTACAATTTTACTTCCCAATACTAAAGCAATAAAAAATATTCCTGAGAGTTATCTATGTGACTACTTGTGTGACAACCGCTACTTCACCGCATGCGTCACTCGATAACTTCCAAAAACAAAAACAAAAAAAAAAATTTATTTTTTATTGATTGAACCTCAATTTTAAAAGTAAATTAAATATAAATAAATGAAATGTAGTACTACCGTGTAGTGCATTTTTCAATCCACAGTCGTATTGAGCCCTGGTAAGAGAGCAATAAAACATGGCTTTTGTATCGATCAAGTGACAACTTCGAGACTCGTACAACTCGAATACTAACTTCACTCACATTTAACGCGTCACAATGAAGTTCAAGTGTAGTCGCGGCTTAACCACCCTAACTAAACTTCCCCTCCTTAAAAATGCGATGCATACATTTAACTGCAGATTTCATACTCGTGCTAAAAAAAAAAAAAAAAAAAAATACCGGTACTGCAGAAAATTAAAATTTTGCTTTTTTTTTTTTTTTCTTTTTGTCTGTTTTATTGTAACGGAGAATGGGATTATTCTCTGACTACGCTAAATTTCTCACGTGCGAAGAGAAATAATTGCCGCGCCATTATTTTTTTTTTTTTTTCCTTTTTTCGTTCATTAATTTACTGAAATAAACAAGTCAACGTTAAAATGTAGCGAATCTCGCACTTAAAACTTCGTACATGTATTGTGTTGCTTTGTGCTACCCCGATTGTAATGAAAGTTGGCAATCACACATAGCATCTTGCTTTTTTTTTAAAAAAAACCTCGCCATTCACTTCCCCGAGTTACGTGCATTACGATCAACATTTTCATAACTTTAAATAGTTTTATTAGAGAATTCGGTAAGCTTACTATTTTTATTGCAAATTCTTTTTCCTAATTTCAAATGGGAAAATGCGAAAACAAAGCAAATCTTTATACAACATTACTGTATATAAAAAAAAAAAAAGCTAATTAGGCTTAATCATAATTTTAAAAAAATTCTCTTTGTGTGCGAGGTAATATTGGGATTTATTGTTGTATATTGTCATTTTATTTAATTTTGGGATTTATTATTATAGATTTTAATTTTATTTAATTTTGAATTTATTATTAAGGATTTTAATTTAATTTTATTTTGAATTTAATATTATGAATTTTAAATTTGCGAAAATTTTAAGTTGTAAATATTTTTCAAATTTTTTTAGCATAAAATGTTTTATTTGTCGCATATTTTGAAAGTCATCGTTCACTCATCAATCTAATAATCGAAAAAAATGTTGATTATTCGAACCACCCTTGTCACAAATTATTTCGGATAATTAGTTCTCCCATAAATTTCTTTTTAAAAAAAAAAAAAAAAAACTAAAATATTTCGGTAATTATGATGTAAACAGAAAAAACATAAATAAAATTTCACAAAAAAGAAGAATCTGAAATTTTTTTGTGACCTAAATTCCATCAAATAAAATTTTTTTTAAAAAAAAAAATTCAAATAAAAAAAAACCCCCCGATTCAAATGGAAAAACATATCAATGCATTACTCAACGTGAAGCAATCTCGCCGAACAATTTTCTTCAAAATTAAAACTCAGCGTGCGCAATTTTAAAAGTGAAGCATATCTTCTAAGTATAGAGTAGGACCCCCCCCCCACACACACAAGCCGTGATAAATAATTTAAATAATTTTTATTGGCATTAATATACTTCGCGCTATCGTCGGCTGCCTGCGCTGTAGGATAAAAGTGCCAAAAAAATGAATAATAAATAGCACTCAGCTCTACCTATCAGTCACGCTACACTAAACCACATCCAGAGCATCGATCAGTTCCAAAATATACAGTACCGCGCTCCAAAAAAATATATAAAAAAAAAAACATTTTTTTTTTAATTCATCAATAGATTCCATGATAAAATATATATACTGTATATAAAAAAAAACTTCGATCTTATCAAAAAATTACATCCATTCAAGTGAAAATAAAATTTAAACCATTTCTCCATCATTTTCCAATAACGTTTTTTAACGGTCCCTTTTTTTCTTCAAAAAAAAAAAAAAAAATTTTTTTATTATTATACTATATCGCCGGTGTTATTCAAATACCTCGTAACCCACAATTTTTTAACTTTTGAGATTATAAATTATTCCCTTAGTAAAAAGTGCGCCACATTGATTAGAAAATAACTAGTAAACCACGTAGTGCTGTAGCCACAATTTATTTTATTAATTATACCCTAATTAAAAAAATTTAAAAAATGAAATTTTTAAAAACTTAAAAATAATTTAGTAGAAAAATACCGATCACAAAAAAAAATTAACCATAACTTTTCGTCTATAATAATTTGAAACCTCAACATATTTTTGCAACCAGTTAGATTAAGGTCTTGTTCGATTGCATCAATAACTGGGATAACAATTTTACATGCATTCGAGCAAATTTAATTAAGGCTGGTAACAAGTTCGGGAAATTGCGATTCGAACAAAAGTGGTTCGAGCAAACAAGCCCCCACCCAAGAACAGAAACTTTCCAAGTCACCTTTTGCAGATATAGCTACAGCAACCTCTTACGTTCAAAGTTATCAATTTTTGACATAAAAGTTTGCTGCATATTTGCAAACGGTGACATAGAAGATTGCCGTTCTTCACCATCGATATGTATTTTATCAAATTTTTTTTTTTTTTTTTAAAAATAAAAAAAAATATATAAACTAGAAAACAGCGCCGCCGTCATATTTTTCACGCACGACTTGCCACTGGATCCGGTTGCCTCGTTCTTCTTCTTTAAAGAACTGCTAGGGGGTGCGCATGTAGTAAATAACAAATTCCTTCATCAAAAAAGTACCAAAAACGCGGGTTAAGCTATTTTTAGGAGAAGAAAAAAAAAGTATATAGAATACATAATAATAATAATAAAAAAAAAGTCTCCGATTGGTTGGCGCGGTTCCAATTGAATTCCCACTTAAAAGATCTTAATCCACCGCTAGAGGGGGTTTCCACTCACTTTCCGCCTCGAAAACGCTACATCTTCTACCTATATTCACTCTTTTTTTTATCTCATTCTTTCTCGCTCTCCCTCTCTCTGATACATTTCGATCAAAAGTTATCGATACGTGAGCAAAGTATCGATCTGATGAAGAGAGTAAGAAAGAGCGAGAGAAATGAGATCGATGACGTCATGCGATAAGGCTCGCGCGAGGGCAAAAATAGCTGATGTAAATAGAGTGGCTAGATGTAGAGGGCGTTGTTCGCTATTCAAAAGAAAGATTTTTTTTTTCTCATTATCAGCGGATGGAGAGAGAGAGAGAGCATAACATAACGGTTTCTCTCTCGAAGAAGTTCTGGCGCAACGCCACCTCGCGAGTGCCTGCCTGCCTGCGCGTACCTATTAGATCAAGAGCGCGCGTCATAAACCACACCCACTCACTTACTACTTACTTTTTGCTCTCTGCGATGCTAAATGTGTCAAATCAACTCTTAACTCAATCACATAGCCAATAACGCACGCTTCTAACGCTATAGACGACGACGCTCAATTAGATAGCGTCAATTAAATAAATAAATTTTGATATAGAGGGGAGAGAAGAAAAAAAAATAATCAACCGTGCAGTCTCCGTTTTCCAAGTGTTAAAATGTCACATTAAACACACACACACAAAAAATAATACTCCAGTAATAATAATAAGTTAATATTATAGCGCATTCTAACGCACGAAATGCAAAATATTCGCACGTGAAAGCGCATCAAATTAAAAACCGGAACAACATTCACTCGAATCAACTGCAGCGCTACTCGCTATCAAATCATTTGCAGGCTGTTCTCCAATCCTTGAAAACCATCATTAAAAAACGATAAGGCCGTGATATTTCGATTAGGAAAATTCCAATGCGTCTAAAAAAAAAAAGTAAATAAACATTGCAAGCTGCACGAAAATTAAAAACAAAACAGCAAAATTAGATTGCCTTGGTTTAACATTCAAAGATGATTTATCACATTTCAAACATTACACCTATCACGATCGACCATCAAAAATTGAATGTTAAATCTGCCTTTGCGGAGTCAAGTTCGAAAAAAAAAAAGAACCGGTATATTTTAAATACGGTGCATAAAAATATTTCCCTTTTTTTTAAGTAGACAAACACTGCAACAGCCGTGCGCCCGTTAGAATGATTACAATAGCTAAAGTAGTGAGTGACATTCTGGCTTCTCGAGACTCTCTAAATTCCCCTTTGTCCCTTAAAACCTAAGTTAAAACAAATTGCAGCCAAAGGGCAGTAAAAGTTCCTCAATTCTACATTTTTTTTTTTTTTTTTGTTTCTCTACCTTCAAATTTAAAAAACCCCAACAACGATAATAAAATACATGTGTATCGCCTTCCCAACTGTCGTTACTTCTACCTTAACTTCACGGTCTTCACCATAATATCACCTTTAGGTAAGATAATGCAAAATAAATGCAAATTTATGATTAACAACGGCTCGAACACTAGATTTTATAGCTGCTTATTTTATCGGAAATTTTTTTTTTTTTTTTAAAAAAATTTTCACGTTTCAATCAGAAAAATAACTACCGGTTAAATTTAGTTTTGACATTTTTGAAACTTTTTAACCATAACTGTCAAAAACACTAGTACAATGTATGCCTACTAGCTAATAAGCAACATGCTGGTCCTAATAAAGAACACCCAGTTAAAGCATAATACAATTCAATACAGACGAAAATAATGTGCCAAATTAGTTCAATGTCTGCACCTTCAAACTAATCCCCCTAAAACACGCATGCGCAAACCGCTACAATTTACTGTAGAAAAATCGCTACCAAAACGCCCTCATTTAATAACTTGCTACTGCAGCAGTTTGAGGCAAGTTGATTCACACAGCCAATTAACGCCGGAGCGCTTCTGCAACAGGCGTGGTCAGATACCATTTGCTACGCCAAATAGTAAAATAATCTCGCAACCGGAAACCAAAGTAGTTACGTTACTACGTCGGCAGCTTTTAGACTCAAGCCAAACAGTGGCAATCTTTGAGAGCGCTTAAATTTATAATCATTACTTTTCACATTATTAATAACAAAAAGAGTAATAATTGTTAAGCAACGATAAATTTGATAATTTCGTTGGCTGCATTAATGTCAGAGCCCATAAATTAATAATGTATAATCATTAGAATATAAATGATTTGATGAGCTACTTACCCCAGTGTTGTCATCGTGACGATGGTGTACCAAAAGGCTGAAGGTATGCTGGTGAATCGCGTTCCAGTCACGTTTTTCTCGGCGTAAAACATGACGGTGGCAAAAATGATGATGGCCATAGCCAAGGAGAAAACGAGGAAGCCCAGTTCGGAGGCGCAACTCTTTAGAGTATAACCTAGGATCCTTAAACCTTGGGAATGGCGGGAGAACTTGAAGATTCGAAAGACACGGAACACTCGCAGAGTAACAAAGGCTCCGCTCACGTCGTCATTGTCCGTGATGCCCAGGCCGATATAATACGGTAGAATAGCTACCACATCAATGATGGACATGACGCTCCGTACGAATTTACATCGGTCGGGGGCCGCGAACAAGCGTAATAGATACTCTGCGGTGAAAATCATGACGCAGGCTGTGTCCAAGCAGAAGAAGACCACCTTGTAACGCTCTCCGCAGGACATGTGACGTTTCATGCTGCCGGGGATAATTCCGCACGGCACTGTCTCAACCACGTTCGCCATGACGGAAACGGCGATGAAGAAACCGGTGACGTAATAGAAGACCAAGGCAGCTGTGCTGGTGTGAGGATTTTCGAACGCTCTCCACATTCTCTGCTGAATTGTTCCTTGCGCCATTGCTTTATCTTCGCCGTTATCTGACAGTTTATCGTCTAATAAGCGTTCGGCGTTCTCACGTTTCCTGTCCCTGTAATCCTATCAGCACGAAATATTATTTGTAAAACAAGATAATAAAAAAAAAATAATAAAATTTAAAGAAGGGAGGAAATGTTTACAGTTGGGTGGTCAAACAGTCCCTGTGCGGTTATAAGTAAAACGATCGCGTCAGTAGATTAATGTAATTATACTACGTTACATTTTATCATAATAATTTAAACGGGGGTAAAATAGGGGTTGCAAAAGTTAAATATATTTTTTAGTAACCCATAATCGATTATTATACTAAAAATAATACTGATGTTAATAGTTAACTTTCGCAATAAATTTAAAAATACCGGTATGTAATAATAATAATTTTAACGTTTAAAATGTAAACATTTATACTCAAACTTTTTCTTTTAAAAATAATATACTTTTAATGTTTATTTTACTAGACAAAAAGCGTTGACATAGCATTCAAATGTTTATAAAAGAAAAATAAATGAGATGTTAACTTTGCCAAAATTCTAACCTCTTAAAAAACATAAAAGAAGCAACTGGGGAAAATAATAAAAGTCGATAGGAACTAGCGAGTTAAAAAAAAAAAAAAAAACTCCAGCTTAATATTTTTTCTCCTAATAAACAGTGTCAAAAATAAAATGAAATGGCCAATAAAACTTAACACTTTTCTTTTTACCATTGTTGATTTGAACCTTATCCATACTCGGCTTTTACAAATCCTCAAAAATTCAATAGCATTAAGTCAAGTCTTAGTTTAAAATGTAATGTAATTAAATTAATAATTCAAAGATTTAATCTCCCTTACTTGCTAAAACTATTTGATTACCTCCATTGATTTTTGTATAAGCTGTACTGTATTATTTATTTATCGCTCAATGAGTTTCTATCTGTAACTTACTGACAAGAAATTTTTGCGTAATATAAAAGCATTGGAAAGGAATTTTCTGATCAACCTACAGTACATGTACAATGAAAAATAACAAATAATGTTTGTATACCTCATAACAGCAGTCGCCTATGACATCGGGAATGATTCCGAAGAAAGCCAATTCCTCATCGTAAGACATGAGGCACTCGTGTTTAGGATAGTGCAACTTCCCCGTCCTGTAATAGTTGAGAATATGTCTGAATATATCGGGATCTCTGTCGAAGAAATACTCTCGGCCATCTTCGTCGTAAAAGAATTCTCTCTCGTTGGATCCGAGCAGTGTGTCCGGGTATTTCTCCAGCGTGTTTCTCCACGTCTCGAATCGACGTCCGCTCACATTCACGATCACCTTCTCGTCGTCTCGTTTTCCCCTTTCACGCGTCACAGGAGGCGCCGGAAGTGGATTGTTTGCGATGGGGACCCAACCGATAGCGGCCGCTCTGGCGAAGGGGAGCCAAGCAGCCACAGACGCCATTATGTCGTCCGCTTCGGTTGGACCAAGCAGGCTGCTGATCACAATTTTTCCTGATATACGTGATCACAAGAGTGAGATGAGGGAGATTCTCAACGCATCGTCTTCAATGTAGCAAATGCGATTTGCAATAATTCAACTCTCACTCACCTCACATCGCTTCATTGAAAATACGAAAAATTTGGGTATCGAAGCTTCATAATTATTTATCCTCAGAAAAATTAATTTATTCAGCTAGATCGACTAGAAGTATATAATGTAGTTTAAAAAATCTGAAAAAGAAAAAAAAAACAGTTCAGAGAACATAAATATTTTCCTTTAAAATTTGAAAACAAAACAAATTTTAATACAGTGCACAGTTAAATTAACTGGTAATGGATGCCTCAAATTTTATGAATTATTAAATCACGCATTTCTGTCATTAGCAATTTTTCATGCAAATGAGGTTTTTCAAATATTTAACATGTAAAATTAATTTATACATTTTGTTGAAAAAAAAACGATTTATTTTGATGTCGTTGTGTTTTTTTTTATTTATTAAGAAGCATGATGTTGCTCAAAATTGTTTATAATAAGTTATTGTTAACTAGTTTGTTTGTATGTTGCAAAATATGTAAATTGAATACAGTACTAGTATCACGACCTCAAAAATTGTTTCGATCGATGGTCAAAGAAAAAACTAAAAGTGCCATTTTGTTTCTTGTTTTTGTTGAGGTGTAAAAAATAAAAGTCTAGAGACTGATCGTCTCTTTTTAGAAATAAAAGTGTTTTCATTTCAGCAAATGTTTTACATAATAGAAATTTTCTGAAATGAACTTTGCATTTACAATTCACTACTTTGTGTGTGCTTCTAAATTAAATTTAAAGTACGTACGCCTATTCCTTCAACAAACCTTCGACTATTGTCTACTAATTACTACAAAATTAATGACATTCTCATCTCTTTTAAACAAGAATTACCTTCAAAAGTCCAAACACAATTTTGTACTGTATTACTAAACAAGTTTAAATAAAACTTTGTTTCTTACGCGATAATTAACAAACTCAAATGTTTTTTTTAACAAAAAAAAAAAACCCTTACCCGGTACTCTTTAAAATATTTCTATCCATTACTGACGACTACATCAAATTATAAAGACAGCCAACATTTCGTTTGTAAGTTATTAGCAAATGATGAGCTAAGATCTTCCAAAAACCCAATTTTATTCAAAATTTATGCAAAACAAAACACTTAAAAACAGCGTAATTGCATTACATCTGCATCATGCAGTAGGAAGCAGACATGTCAGCAACTATAGACGCGCGTGCCATCAGATAGCACGCTACCGTTGGACGTACTATTTATCGGCACGCAAAAAACACCCAATTTGCTTAAATTTTGGTTAATTAAAGTTGAAGAATTAATTATTGAATAAGCGGTGCAATTTTAAACACCTTTCAAAGATACATAAAATAAGGAAATTTTAATAATAGATTGCCTAAACAAATTATAGCATTCTATAATATTATTGTGCAATTTACCTCCATGTTTTTTATAAACTCGAAGGTCCTCAAAACTAGATTAACCCACTGCAAAAAATAATTTTCTAACACTGGGAGTTAAGTAATTTTTTTTAAAAAAATACAAAAAACATGAAGTACAAAATAATGCAATTCACGAAAGAATATTACTCTTAATGCTTTTACTTACACCGGTAGGTTTTTTTTGCTGAATTATTGGCATTTCAAGACAATAATTACGAAACTAAATATCAATTTTGCTTTAAAAAAAATGACTCTTTAAAATTTTTTTAAACTTTAACATTTCTATTAAACCTTTCAAAAAATAAAATAAAATTTTTTTTTACCGAAAGCATAAAATTCAACCATTTTTTGCAATGTACATAGTCTACAATGTAACAATCGTGTAATGTACAGTTAACGAACCGCGTGGTAGCGTGCATGTCGTTCGTGCGCTGTACTTAGCAAATGGAAAATTGTTAAGATAAGACAAAAACGTGACAAATCGAATATAGACGCGCAGCCTTATCGATATTATGCTGTCTAATGCGTTTCTCGGTAAGCTTTTATCAACACACACACGAAGAAGAAGAAGAAGAAGAAAAAAAAAAGTTGGGACGCAAGCTGAGCGCAACGCACCATTTCGGGCTTGAAAAATCTCTGTCTGTGGTTAATAAAATATCATCCCTTCCTATTTCATTTATTTAATTTCGTATGAATGAGATTGGGTTAACCTTAGGTGTGAATAGTATGTGCTATGCGGATGTCTCTTCTCTACCGCATTTGTTGTCAAATGTACCTGCACCCCCCCTCGCTCTTCTCCCGGTGCCAGTGCAACTACCAGTGTGCATGTACTGGCTTCAAGGCTTCAACTGTGTTTATCTCTGTAAATTGGCAGGAGACCAATTACGCCGGCATCGCTCCTCATCTACAGTCGCACTGCGTTTCTCCACTCATAACATACATACACACATTTCATTTTTATTATTTTTTTCTTCTTTTCGTATATATAGAAATTTATGAGTCTTCTCTTCATTTTTTTTTCCTTTCCCGCGCTCTTAATCACGTCGACCCTTTTTTTTTTTTAATTTCAGATAATATTCGGGCTCCGAACGTAAATACTGTCGCATCAAATAAGCCGCCAACTACGAGATAATTAAAAAAATATTAATTTAAAAAATAGATTTTTTTTTTTGGCTCGAGTAGCAAAAATAAACTATCTCACATAACTTTTCATCATTTTCAAAAGTCGTTAGTAGTTATTAGATTAAACGAGTCCCGACGTATTGAGAGATAAATGAAATGAAAGACGATAATAAAAGCCTCTTGCCTACTTACCTCGGTGTTTAAATTATTTTGTGCATGGCGAAGATCAACGTGAGGAGCGCGAGACCCATACGATCGTGAGCCCGAGTTTCCTCCATCAAACAGCAGCAGCAGCGAGCGGCCATATTGAAACTTCTATATGCTGTTGCTCGTCTCCGATACACTTCTCTTCGCAACCGATAACATCGATAATTATTGATATTTTAATGCCACAATCCCTTGCGGGGATTCAAAGTTCGATGGGGGACATTTTTTAGTTATAATTATTAAGATCGATATTTGGTTAATTACTTTGAAACACGCGCTGTTTCTCTCCAGCCCAATAATTATTGGTCACTCTTCTTCTCTTTCGATATTATTATCATCCGTGATTTGATGAACCTGGAGCTGTTTAGCTGTCGAACGTGAAGCTATGATTACAGTAATATTTTTTTTTAACTTTTTACTCGATTCACTTTCGAAGTGGGATTCGAGTTGTGCCCACTATTCGATTTGTGCGAATTTCATCGATTCAAAGGAGAATGATAACCCGCTCGCTTCAAGTTGTAGCACTCGACTGATTGTTTGATAAATGCGGCCGCGTGGTGGCGCTCGTCACTCTCTAGTTTGGCGCAGCGCATCTTGTCGCTGTGCTCTTCTCGTCCCTCTCAAACTTCGCCTATACACGTAACGTCTATTATCGGTCTATAGCACTATACTACATCTATTTTCCTTTACACTGTGCATGTACGGTACTAAAATTTTATGAGAGAAGGTAAAAAAATATATATAGGCCCTATATATAAAAGTAGGGAAGAAGGTTAATCCCGCCCTCTAATGACGTCACGCGCATGCAGCATCTTCTCCGCTAGCATCACGCTGGCTGCATAAACAGAAAGCTAACTAAATAACTTTCATAAACATACTCCTCTATTGAATTTATATTTTCAAAGTAGGATTAATTACAAATAAAATTGAATTGTAAACATTTTTAAATTTTATAAATTATTAATTATCTAGTTTCAAAATTATATTATTTTAAATTTTATATTACAGTGTGCATGCATTTAAAAAAAAAACCCCCATTAAAGATAGTGATCAAAGTTACCCTGATTTCATTAGAATAATTATACACCTAAACCTGTTTTTACACGACTTTTTTTTACACGAATTTGATATAACACGGTTTTCAAAAAAAATTTCATCC
>JAQGAZ010001462.1:0-29252 GCA_034692225.1 Polydesmus complanatus
AACATTAGTTTTAATTAATTTTTAATGTGTGTAGTATTTTATTTTTTTTATTTTTTAAATTTACTTTTTTCGAATTTAATTATGTTTATCTAGCATGTTTGTCTATGAAAAAATATTCCGTTAAGTTTTGCTAATTTCAACATCTGCAGTCACAGTTTGCGTTTCTTTTTCGACTTAATTAAAATATGAAAGTTTGGTATCGCGATATGTTATTTGCACTTAACCATAGAAAACTCGCAAACTGCTTTACATTTAAAAAAAAAAAAAAAAAAAAATAGAGGAAATTGTCTCGAGTCTCATTTACGAGATTGTGCATTAAAAAAAAGAAAGGAAGAAAAGAAAAGAAAAAAATCTTTAATCGGATTACTCCGAAAGTGTGTTTTGGATTTATCCCTAACATGACAGCTGCACTAAATTTCGCAGGTAAATGAGTGTGCTTGACGTCACGCAATTTCATTGACGCTAAACACAATACGATATACGACGAGATGTTAAGAAGAAAATGTCTCTCCATCTCTCTCATTGTTAACTTCAATTTACTCACTCAAAAGAAAATAGATTTCTTTCGCTTAGCTTATTTTTACGCGAATTTAATCTTACAGAGTGTGCGCATGTGCATGCAAATTACGCGCCTAATTCAGTTTCGGGTTAACGTGTAGCGTGCGCGCAACTCGTCCCGTAATTAAAAGAATTTTTCCCGAGGCTAACGCAAAAAAAAAATATAATAAATAACCGTAATAAGAATGACGTCATAGGGGGGGGGATATATAAACCGCGCCCCGTTTATTGTCATAACAACCTACTAAATATAATCAACTAAAACGCTGCCGTATGAATTTGACGGTCGCGTTTCGAACATTTAAATATTTATAAACTGGAACGGTGGCGTCACCTGTCGTCTGGGTTATCTTGATTTACAATTATTATCATTTGACTCTAAAAAAAAAAAAACAGTCGAGTAAAAAAAAAAAAGTTTATGAGGGATGGAAATGCAGAATGATGCGCGTAGAAAACGTTAGGTTTCAAGGCCACGAACACCCTCGCTAATTTTCATCCACGTTCATCAATTATAATGAGAGTCTTAAATTAATACGACGTCGCTTAAGATGCTCTGTTTAATTAAATTAATTTAAACTACGAGAAAGTAAGGAAGATGAGGAAAGAAAATAAACAAGGCGAACGATTTTTGGTTCTACCCTTCGCTTTCAATTTCCGCAATTCTATCCGAAACACTATCCTCCTTCACCATTTTAATTCAATTAATAAAGTTAAAAGACGAAAAGAAAAAAAAAATTATTTACAACAACGTTTCTTCAATTACACGTTAATTTATTCGCGAGATAATTATAGCAACTATAATAATTTGAAGTAATTTTTGTTAAGATCGTTGCATGCGAAGTTCTGCAAGTATTTGGTTTTTATCTCTGGTTTTCTGAACAATTTTTTAGCTAAATAAGAATACAGTACCCGGTACCAGTAAAATGTATTTACAGTACTGTATTGTAAAACGGAATTGTGCTTTCCGTTTTATATGTACTGCAATTGCTTTCCGTTTCCGCGTTAAGCAGGTTTCCGATTTATAGCTATTTTAACGTTGTGTTCCCAACTTTTTTCCTCATATTACCAGGTTTCTTTTTTTATACAAGGGCCGTTTCACTGTACCTGCTGCAGCTTTGGCTTACTGTGGAGCCCTTACAAATTTAAAAAAGTCTTTTGATAGACATTACTCAAGAAGATTTTCACGCTGAAAACTCGCCCAAAGAACCAGACACTACTAAGTACCTGTAGTTTTGAGCTTTGTCATGATGAGTTTGGGGAAACAATAGAGTCGATCGCTTAAGAAAAATATATAACAGATGTCATATCGCTGGAGGGCGCGTATGGTTTCTCTCAAGATTTGAAATAAGTCGAAATCGATATGTCGATTAAGGAAGTGCGAAGGAAGGATTAAGGTGAAGTGACGCTTGGTTGACCGGTTGGGTTGGTCGGTTGAGTAGACCACGTCTTCCGTTTTATTATCATATTTATTTTTTCACTTCACTTGTTATGGCCCCCGTCACTCGCTTTTCAATTTGGATGTTATTACTTCCTACCGCTAGCGTTCATCTTTTCTATTGACGGTGTTGAGAAATGGAGAAAACACGAAAGAAAAAAAAAATTTACTTGTATACTCGTACTGTGCAGGTGTCCTATTAAATTAGGTTTTCATTAGCAAACAGAAAGATTGCTTCTTCATTTTTAGAACGTGTTAACGCCTACGGAACAAATGCCTCACTGTATAATATACAGACGAAAAGCAACGCGCAACTCGGAAAATATTAAATTAAAAGTTTTATTGAAAAAAGAAATAGCTTTATTTTCATAATAATTATATTAAATTCTACTTTCTTTTATGCACAAAGTTTTGATAGAATGTGAAACGTCCCATTTAAAAGTTTTAATTGCACTATATTTTTCCTATCTGTTATAAGATGCACATTTTTTAATTTATAAATATGGCTTTTTTTTTTATATGTTTATATTCCCACGTTATGCAGTGAGACAAACATAGGAAATATTAAAATCCACAAAATATAAATCCAGTAACTTTATTTGCGTCAATAGCATTTTCATCGCAGTTGGAAAATGAGTCTAAAACAAGAGACTTTTATAGAATGTGCATTATAAATTGTACCTGATAAATTATGCATGACAACACGGAAACAAGGGAAATACCGGTAATTTAAAATTAGATTTTGCGGTGCGTCTTACCTGCCTAATTTACGAGTAATTGTACTGCAGTAATTCTTTTTTAAGTAAATTTTAAACACTCTAAATTTAATTTGTCTTAGAATTTATAATATTTTAGAATTTCAAACATACCGCTTACGGACTTATTCCCGGTAGCTATATTATATCAATAATAGTTATAGAACCACCGTGTAAAGGAAATGAAATATTGATGCCTTTTTTATTTTTTAAAATACATTTTCGTTTTCTAAGTGGTAACTTATTAATCTGTAATTGAAAAAAAAATTTACTTTACTTTAAAAATTTTAAATTTTAACTATGAAGATTATCGATTGTTTAAATAGTTTATTACCTTTGTCTAACCTTTTTTTTCTTTCTTCTACGAGTGCGCTATCGCGCTCATCAATAATTATTGGAGGCAAAGTAAAAGTTGCTTCTTGCGTAAAAGAGTTGAGCGGCGGTAAAATCGGGGTTGTCGTGGCAACGAAAACCTAACTGGGGAAAATCATTGGGATTGTTATAACAAACTCCCCCAGCTCAGATATTTATATAGTGTTATTATTTGTTCAAGTAGACGACACATGCGGCCAGCTAGACTAACGCAATTTTCTGATAATTTTCCAGAAATTCAATTGTTTCGTTCAAGTTGACGCAATCTTTTCGTAGTTGGGCGCTCCGATTTTATTGCTTTCGAATTAGTTTCACGCTTCGATTATTCGAATCGAGTGTTTTCTTTTTAGGAAAGATAAAGACAGGTGATTGGAATGAAAAGCGGGAGCCGACTACACCCATTCACTATCAGCAGCGGCCACGGCAGCGACCCTTATTTACCTGCAGCGGATATATTGGCATAGAAAATGGTTGGTGGCGATGGCCATTAACGTCATTTGGGAATAATATTGGTTTTAACGTCGACTGTGTCAAATTTCTCTTTTGCTTTTGTTAATCATTAACTGGGCTCTGCGTTTCAATGGCGGCTAGCGTTTCTCATTTGTCATTGTCAGGGATGCATTAAATGAAAGCTTTGTTAAGGATGCGGCACCGTATTTTGTAATAGTACATGTAATGGATAGCCACGGATTCTGGCGTTACTTGCAAAATGACATCGATTTGCGAATTTATTTGCAAAACTTAGGCGTTTGACTTTGCTTTATTAGATTTGGAAGAAGAAGAAAAAAAGGAAACTAGAAAATCACTGTTTTGTTATGGTATTGTGAATTATTAAAGAGAAATTTCTCATTTTGCGTTTATGTATTTATTAGGCCTACACACATTTAAATTTCTGTAAGGAAGCGATGCCAACTTCGTTACACGCGAATACTTTTTCGGTTTATGGACGGTTTTATTTATTTTTTGTTTTGTTTTAAAAGTGACATTTTTTATACGGTGTTTTTTTTTTAAAAAATTATGTATTTAGTCTCAATTTAATTAAAAATAATTTCATTGATAATGATTTAGTATATTGATGGTTTTGTTTTTCGAGTTTATATTTCATTACTGCATCTCCATAATTATGAGCAAATATAGAATGCATACTGCATGAAAAGTAGAATTAAAGGTGAACAAAATGCCACTACTGTATCATAAAATTTGGGTTCCTCTAATCAAGTGTGGGTTCCTCTATTTATATTTAAATTCTGGTTGCATTTTAACGATGGATTTCTGTAGTGAAATTTATATTTTACTATAATTAATTCAACATTTTAAATTTTTTTTTTTTTTATAAATAAAAACTACCGTCATTATTTTTTTTTTACGGTAAGATTAATTAAAAATTAAGTTTTCTAATTGGTTTACAAAAGTACGATTATGTTAATTGCTTTAAATAAATCTGCTTATAAAGTCTTTTATGCATGTATATTGTATTGTTTTGGTTGAATGAGAAATTGAGTTCAGCTTTAAAGATGTCTATGTATATTTGATAAACTGCAGATGTAATCTTTGTTGAAATGAACGAAAAAAAAATCAATTATGATTTATATTTAGTTTATTGTTCTTTCTACTTTTCATCGTTATTTGGTGCTTAATGTCAAATTAATTTGTTTTGCGTTGAAATAGTCTTTATTTGTATCTAAATGACAAAATTATAATTAGAATAACAATCGTTTCGGAAGACTTTACACTTAATGAAGATTTATTCGTTGAATGCGCAATCGCATTTATTTTTTAAAGCCTCTGCAAAGTCATGATATTTTTACCAAGTTAAAATGATGTTTTTATGAGATTTTTTTTTTTAGAAAATGTTGCGCGCGTGTCTATTTATTTTTCTTGTCTAACTCTTTTAATAAATGAAATCCGGAAGTGACAAACTTAAGTCCGTCGAAGCATACATTTTCTCTGCAAACTTGATAATACTTTACTCATATTGGCTTTTATACATTTATCTTTTTCTCAACTTTTTACATTTATTTTGTATTTATATTTATTCGAATAAAAGAAAAACTGGAATAAAAGCTCGTCAGTGAAAAAAACAAAAACAAAACAGGAAACTCTTACAAGTCTACAGTATATTCGTAGTTTCGAGTCCTAAGATATTCTGTAAATGTAAACATCTATAAAAAATTACTGCAGCATCTTTCTTTTTATTATTTTAATGCTTTCTTCGCTTTTATAACTCGCGAGCTTCGAAGTTGTTTCTCATCTTACACTTTTTTTTTTCCAGTGTCATTTTACATTGATAAATGCGCTGCAGCTGTTTGTTGATTGCTATTCTCTTCTCATTCATCTCATATCTTTCTTTTCTTTTTTCTTTCATTAAATATAGATGTAGTCGATCGTTGTCAACCCTACGAACCGTTCCGATGCCCTGGTGAGACCGATATTTGCATATCCATTGCATATCTATGTGATGGAGCAAATGATTGTCCAGACGGTTACGACGAAGACCCCAGACTGTGCACCGCTGGTAATAATACAAACATAATAGAAACAAATTTATCATTTGTACTTATATTTATTTGTGCCATATTTTTTTTTTATCTTTAAAGCTAAAAGGCCGCCTGTGGAGGAAACGGCCAACTTTTTACAATCGCTTTTAGCCAATCACGGACCGAACTACTTGGAAAAATTGTTCGGGACAAAAGCGAGGGATGCTTTAGCACCACTTGGGGGAATTCAAAAAGTAGCCGTCACGCTTTCAGGTAATTCAATTTCATCTTTTTAACTTTGGGTTGAGAGGCTACTTGTATAAATCGAATATTATTAAAGGGCTTACAGCAATACCAGTCTCTATTTAGGGTTTTTTTTATATTTGTAAAGTACTCCTTTTAACTCAAAAATAGAACTGTTCACTTATTGCTACAAGTCCTTCAATAACGGTTTTCAAAAGATTAATTTTTGTATTTGGAATTATTGTTTTCATAATTATATGTACAGTATAGTGAGGTGTTGAGTAAATTTAAAAATAGCGCTGAATTAAGAAATTTAAAGGCCTTAGCCAAAAATATCGAATGTTTTGAATTGATTTTGTCGCCATCTCAACACTTGGGGGGAAAAGTAGTAACACAGAAAAGAATTATTATTTGTTAGGAAAAGGCAATTTCGGTGCCGTTAGTCTAGCTTACTTCGCTGAATAACGAGGCTCGGACCAATTTTGTAATAAATTACTGTAATTGGATATTCGACAATGGGCACAAAGCACTAGTCGTTTATTAGAATTTTGAATCTATCGATTTATTTAGACCTTCACATTAACTAAAAAGCCTTGATATTTTTATTCTCGGTGCAATAGTATTATACTTTTAACAACAATAATTTAATGCTCTATTGTGCAATCACAACAGGTTTCCGTATGAATACATTTAGCGGTATGTTAATACTCGCAACGCCTTTAACTTTTATTGTCATTCATCTAAAACCCTTCTGGAATTGTTATGCTAATTTTTATATAGTACCGCGTACAATACAATATTAGTCACGCTCTAGTTGCGTGCGCATCAATAATTTAAGTTCTTGTTGACAATTTTTGTTTAATTCTACGAAGACATTTTTTGAAAACATTTTTTTTTTTTGTTACTTGAAAGAACAGAAAAAATTGTCATAGAATCAAAACTGGGAATAAGATTTCCAATTGTCACTTTTTAATTATCATAATGAGAAAATTTGTTTATTATCCTACAGTATGGCCCTTACAACTGACAATTGCCAATAATTTGCAGCTAAAATTTTTCAAAATACTGGATTTATGGAACAAAATTTTAACGACAAGTTTACAATTTGTCATCGCGACTTGTCATCGCTTATGAAATAGTAATTAAAATTTGCAAAATACCGCAATGCGATGTTGAATGTACGGTACTTTCACTATAGATTTCCGCAGTATCTCAGCATAATTATATGGCCTTAAGGTTAACTTAATCATATTTGATCCAATAATATCTTGATTTTTTTTTTACGTATTTTTTTACATGACCAAATTATGTTTTCCAATTAGAATTTAACTATCAGTTATAATCCTAAAACTTTCATCCATAATCTGCGTTGGAGAAAGTAATTCAATCAACGGCATCGTAAAAACTACAGTAATTTTTATGAAAGAAAAAAAAAATTTATTGACTTTTGAAGGAGAAACATAAGGCGAAAATATTTCCCAGTGAGAACAAAATTTTTTCTGTAGGCCTACCTTAAGTCCAAACTAGACACCAGACTTCTGAAAATAATTTTATTGCTAATTTAGCCAGCTAGTGCTGCAGTTGAGTTTCTTGTGGCTGAAAGATGAAAGACTTACGGTACCGTAGTTATTTTATTAAAGATAGTACTGTACGCCATATTCATTTGTTTACTGGCTTCAGCAGAAATTTAAAGCCAAAACAAAAGCTGGAAAATGTTTACCTTAGAACTGTAGCTGAAATATAATTTAATAAGAGAATTAGTAAATAAAACTCCTAACAATTTTACTGATGGAACTTACGAGCGAAAGTATACTCGTACATATTTGTTATTATTATTTTTAAAAAAATTGTATTGTTTTGAAAAGTGCAAATTCATTATAATATACTGTACTGCGCTTATTTTGCGGTTTGTTGGAAGAGGAAATTGCGTGAACTCAATTTACTACTTAAAAATCTGTTAAAAGACGCATTTGAAAAACGCATTTTATAATTATTTGATAGAAAATGATGTACAAATTAATCCAAGTTTGGGAGTAATTACTTGCAACATTAGACTGAAGCGAATAATCCAACGTGATTGAATTTACTTGGAGAGATGCGATTAAATTGATTTTCATTAGTTTTAATCCCTTCATTTTGATGCCGACAAACCCACAACTACTGTATAACTCACGATAATTAATAAGTGCTTGCTCATTATAAAATGTATGGAAAATACCGGCATTTTCTAATTTTTAAAAAAAATTAAGAGAAAATGGATTACTTAGATTGCATTTCCCTCGAGCAATTGTCAGTTTCAGAATAATATACTGTAATAAAAATTTTAAATATTAATTTAATTTATAAATTTAACATTATAAACAGCGGCGTCGTTGCCAGTTGGGCTGGCGTCATCCCCCATTAATTTCATTTTGCAAACTTTTATAGTGAATTTTTTTTTTAATTATTATTACATTGTGCCGTTGGAAGATTGCCCATCATGGCACATACATTCCTACCTGCATTTAGTTAGGCATTGATTATTTCAGTTTATAAAAATTGCTCTACGGGGCGCAATAAAACAGAAATAAATAAAATAAATAAATAACCAAATTTTTAATTAAATAAAAAATTTTAAATACTGCTAGTGTAATAATTTTGTGGTATAATTATTACAAAACATTGCATTTTAAGAGATAATCAATAGCATGTTTGCCAACGCGACTTTGGACGCGGTACCGTATTTATCTTTATTAATATACGGTAAGTGAATTTATCAATGCGAATGGATTGTAACCTACTTCGGGCTACAAGGACGTATTAGTGTAATATTTTAGTATAATATTTTAAAGGCTTAGACTATTTCCGACTGTTTTGAGGTAAAAAAAAAAATTGTTGGGGGGGGGGGGACCTTTATGTTTTATGCATAATGCCAAAAGCTATTTCAATACTTTAGCAAAGATCAAGATATAAACACGAAATTAACATAATAAAACGGTTGCGCATCTGATCTAATTAATTCATCCTTAATGGAGCTCTGGCGATGGTTTATTAGATAAGGCGCATTGTTTATGGTCATCGTTAGCAAACGGCGATAGTAAATCTCCTTAATGAGGTCATTTCAGAACGGTTGGATATTTTCATCCGGCGCACTATTTCATTTAATGATATAGAGAAATTTGGATCACAGAAAACTCAACTATACTGTACAATGAACTAAAAGATCACGTCTTTGTCTTACTCGTTAGTTTTATTGCTTGTCCGATTATCAAAATTGGAACGACAGTAACGGAATCTTTTATTTAATTTATAATGTTAGTTCCGTCAAAATAATAAAAAAAAAAAGATATTTAATTAAGCTATGAAGATTTTCAGTTACGATTGGTCTTTATAGCTTATTGTTGTATTTATTTTATCCGCAATATTTATACCCGGAAGCAATGCATCACTCGCGAGATTTGTATTGTATTGTACGCTGTACTTTGAGTCAAAATTGAATTGATTTTTCAAACAAAAAATTGCCAAGAGTTGTTTATTAAACGTCGAAGAAGATTTCTTCGACATACAGCATTATAAATCAAAATAATATTGATATAAGTTTATTTACCAATCTGAAAACGTCTGATTTGAATAATCTATAGTTTCCATGCGCAGAAATATACTGTACAGTAAAGAAAATCTTGAAGCTGTCTTGTATACTTTTTAGAAACCAATCTTTAAATCAATTTGAATGTTGCATACATGTACATGTATATTACGCAAAAGTGCGCGATACAAACAGTGTTCAGGTTTGACTGTAAGGAAAATGGATAAGTTGAATTTTTGATTTGCATAATTATCAATTATTCCATTAATACAGCGAAATAATTCTTGAGGAAGTTTAGTTACAAGGTTGATTTAATTCTGGAAAATAGTTATTTTTGATGAGACATACTGAATTAAAATACAAAATTTATACAGATTGACATATTATAATTTTTTTTGAATTAATATTACTATTTTATTAATTATTAAAACTTATTTTATGTTTATCTTTTAGAAAGCCAAACCATTGAAGATTTCGGAAAGGTTTTGCATTTGATGCGATCCGATCTTGATCACTTAAGAAATGTATTTACAGCGGTTGAAAACGGAGATTTGGGTATGCTATTTTTAACTTAAAAACCGATACGTACATTAGACAATCATTTCATTTTAATTTCTCTCGCGTTTTGTCGTACATTTCGATTGTCTAACGTTCGTCTCGTTCAATTTCAATTATTGAAATTTTCGTGATCCAAAATCCAATGTTTGGGAATATGCTTTAGGTATGTTGAAAAGCTTAGGCATTAAAGATTCCGAGTTGGGTGATGTCAAATTCTTCCTGGACAAATTGGTCAACACGGGATTCATGGATTGAATCCGACGAATATCGAAAGACATTTAAATAATAAAAGAAAAGAAAAAAAAAATAAATCGCGTATAAAATATTACATCATAGGCAAAAACCATCATCTTTATTATTTTTCCTATCTTAGTAATTAGATGCAAATGAAAAATGGGGAGAAACAATTTTTATGAATATTACATAGGTATAAAAGTGGGGGGAGGACAGTTAATGGGAGGGAATTATTTAAAACTTTTTTTTTTTTTAATAATGACAAATTTCTTTTATATTATTCTACTAAGTGTAACAATGATTATACAACCGAATATACATAATCATGAGTCGTTAAATAGTTATAGAGGATTTAATAAGTTAAGTCTATTTTATAATATATAGCTAAATTCTCTAAAATTCAACTTCTATTTTTTGCTTACAAATTTAAAACAATATTTAATCATTTTTTTTTTTTTTTTAAAAAAAAAGAACATTTTAAAATTTTGTTGCAAAATTTTTTTTTGAAATTTTAATATTTTACTTTACCGTATCACTTTTTTGCTTTTTGTCTTTCATGCTTATTGTGTATCTACACTATATTCAATTCCTTCTAAGTCAGAGAGAGGTAGGGGTTTTAAAAATATTTTATGGTACGATGTTGGCAACACTTTCGTCTTAATTAATTAAGACTCGGATCATATGGTTAAGGTAATTGCTAAGCAACTTATATGTAAGTTACGGTACCGTACCAGTGTATATTTTTTCTTCACGACAGGAAATATTTAAAAAAATATATATATTATATTATATTGAAACGATCTGTGATTTTTTTAAAATTATTTATAAATAAATAAATAAAAATATTAGCTTTATCCGAGTTTTAATAGCCGAAAATGTTGCCAAATATTTAAGTATTTATTGAAATTAACACTGAAAATATAGAAAAACAATTCCGAGCCAAAACATTCATGTAAACTTAATTGTATTTATTTATTTTCAGTAATGGTCATTAATGTTTCATTAAATAATGAGAAATGCTTTATTATTTATTATAAAACTGGTAATATAAACAAAATATTGATGACCATTACTTTTATGTGAAAAAGTATAGTATTAATAATTTATTTCTAACATTTACATTTTTTTTTCTTTTTAATATTGTTTAGGGAGTTATAAAGATGAACTGTCACGTGCCGAAATATTACCGTTATTCAAAAGTTTAATGGTATTTTCGACCACGCAGCAGTTATTAGCTGTTTTCATATTATTATCATAGTGATCAAGGAACAGTAGTTTTTTCATGAACTTTTAAATCTTTATTGACTGTAATTTACATAAATTGGATGTAACTAAATTATTGTTGGAATTTGCTGTTTACGTATGACAATAATATGAATGGAGCTATATAGGATTTTTTTTTTTTAAACAATTTTTGTAGTAATTTTCATTTCATTTTAACGTGTTTCTGTATATTTCACTCGTCCTTAACCAACAACGACAAAACTTATAAAACCAGACAATTCCGGCCAATATTAACGCAGAATGTCTTAAGAACTGTGCATAAAATAGGCAGGGTCACAAGTCCCAAATTATAGCTTCGAGTGCACCGACTTTTCATACACACACACCCACGCTAGTAAAACGTTTATGTACGCTTTGGGAATTTACGAAAACAATCTTGAAACGGATATCAAACTTTTTTTTTTTTTTTGGCTGCTAGAATTTATTCGAAAATGCGTTTCTAAGTTGAATGAGCCAAACAAGAACTATATCGTGACTGTTTTTGTCACGACATTGATATTTGCGATTGGATCAAGCTTTGAATTGAGTAAAGTGTGTGTGTGTGTGTGTGTGTGTGGGGGAGCTGGTGGAATCGAGAGGTGATAACGAAATATTCGTGACGCACAACACGAATTAACGAGTGACAGGGAGTTGAATGTCTTTGTCTTTTACAAGGTATATGGTATTGTTATATAGAGATAGAGTGAAAAAAAAAGAACACAAAATAAACACGTCCAATTATTTACTCGTATACACTTAAAAGTACGGTGTCCCATCTCATCCGCCCAGTATTATAATTATACAATATTAATACACACAAAAACACATACTTGAATGGCTGCTTATAGCTACAACTCATTCGTCCTATTTGCTTTTAGATATTATACAGATTGAAATATTACAATTTATATTTTCAACTAAAAGTAATTATTAAAAATAGTATGTGTTTATGTAGATCGACATGACTTTTCGCGTAATATGACGAGTGTTGCCGATGTATTGACGAACAAAATTAATTCCATATTTGCATTAACTGTGCTGTCAATGTTTAACGTAAATTTTCGACTGATTCTCTCTATTGATTTGTGTGAAGAAAAAAAAAAGTGACTTTCAAATTGTATAAATTTATGAAGGTATCGAATTTCTAAATGGTATGAGCGCTTCGGTGATGCTGATGTTTAATGATTAGACTATTTTTTAATAATTAATGTGTTTTTAAGGTGTTAATTCAGAAAGTGCCAAACAAATTTTATATTTTAATTTGACAATAATTATTATTTCATTTATTTTAATTTTTTTTTATAGAATTCGTTTTAATTTAGTGTTTTAAAGCGAATTTATTATTATTTAATTGGAATAACGTTTGGCATTAAATAATGTACATTTTGCATCATTTGCTAAAAAGATTAAGGCATTGTTTAAGGGCATTGTTGCTTAGACAGTAAAGTAAAATTTTAAAAAAAGATAGGGAAATCTAAATGTAAAACTATAAATTTAAAATATCTTTAAAAGTATTTAATGTAAAAAAAAAAACAATCTAAAGGAAGTGAATTTGTTAATGTCCAATTATATTTATACAATTTACATTTAAAGTGCAGTTGAATCAAAAAGAAAATGCTAAGTCAACCGCCCATACTATTTCTCGAAGAAAAAAAAAACTTTCCTGCCATAATTACGTCCATCAATTAAATATTATTGAAGGCTATGTAGAGATAAAACGAAAGGTTTTTTTTTCCGTATCCAACTTTTGTCAAATTAAAAAATCATTTTGAATAATATATAAAGTAAAGGCGAGTAGTTAAATGTGAAATACAGTAATTTAAGAACTAACCCTCAGATCTGTTTTATTTGCATGGTACTAATCGAAAGGGTAAATTTTCCTCATTAAAATAGACTTAATTATTATTCAAAAAGTGGGGAACTGAGATGGACCTTACTCCTTGTTACTGCATAGCCTTCAATTTTGAATGTACTAATTAAGTAGTTGTTTGGTATTAGTGGTTTACTGTTTAATTTGAAAGAAATAATAGCCTATACAAGGTGCGCGTGAGTAGCATTCAAAGTGATGTAAGCGGAACTCCCCCAGAAAATGATGCTAATGCTATGATACAATTAATTGAGAATGATCGATTTCCGAAATGGTTTGTAAATTCGGCTCACATTCCGAAAATAATTATTTGTTACCAGTTTTAACCGTACGAATTAGAAATACAGTATGTCTTTTTCTATAATATTGATAATTATTTCTTCATATTTTTCTGCTCTCGATCAGTAGAAAAAGCTGTGAAATATTAAACGACAAACCTTTTATCTTCATCGTGATTAAGCTAACACAGTGTATTAGCAAAACTCTTTTCTCTTATATTTGCTTCTTAAACTATTTCGTTCATTTATGTTGCTTTTGACAAAGATGTTGTAAATAAAATAGCACGAAACATGCATTTCTTCTGTCTCTATCGAACTTATTTCTTTTTTCTTATTAACAATAAAAATTTCATTACATTTTAACAACTTCTACACTATTTTCTTTTTCAATGTACCGGTATTTTTTTTTTTTTCATATATCGGTATAATTTATTTTATCTAGGAGAGACAATTATTTTTATTGTAAAATTACAGTAGTAACTTTTTTTTTTACAATTTCTAGTTTAAATCAGCTGAAAATCAGCTTTTGGAATGATATTACAATGGTAAATATTTTAAATTAGTTTTAAAAGTTTTTATTTCAATATTTTATCTTTGCGGTGTTATAAAAAAAAAAAGCTACTTAATTGAACTTGTCTTATAATACACATTGTAGCCTACACGCATTGTATGGTTTTTCCCTCGTGTTTGATAAAGATCTTTTATTTTATCTACAAAACCAAATTCTCAGACAGCAAAAGCTAAAAGAAAGGGGAAGAAAGAAAAAAAAAACCGCAGACTTATCGATTGGACAATGTTTCACTGAATTGTTTATTAAGTTGGATGACGTCAATGCTTAACTTAAAAAATAGACGTGGAAACATTAAATTATACCGTATTACTACCGGTATAACAAAAATGGTAGATGAGAAATATAAAATTTACAATTTTAATTCCATCTGATTATTTCGAGTAGGCTACAGTATTTAATATTTAAAATATTGATTGTTTTTATTTTTTTTTACTCTGAAAACAGATAAATCAATTATTCTTAAGTTGGTTCAAAGTATTAGGTAGATCCGATTTCATTTATGTAAGGAATAAATTACACGTACCAGTAGTGTTGAGAGAGATGAAAATAGCTCTCGTCGCGGCGAAACATTTATCACTTGATCGTAATTCAAAATGTCGACACTAGACCGAAATCTCTTTCGAGTGTTTACAATGGTGTTCAACTTCCTCCCACCCTCTCCTCCAAGCGATATTTATGATTGCATTGTTACCATATGGGCATACCGTATAAATTATATACCCTAAAGCACGACGTTGTGAGTAACGCGAAATCACAATAAATACTAAAAGAATTGTCATCCTTCGACTGTCTTAAAATGACAAGCAATTCGTTTTCCGGTTTAATCGAAGATTATAAGGTCGTGACAAGTAGGCTTATACACACCCAGTTAATGCGCTGACACGGCCCACGTATGGTGCACCACTGGTTTATTACACGGGTTGTCTTTAAACTACAATTCATCATCTTAATAAACTAATTTTTTTCTGTATGGGTCTATGGGTTTTTTTTATAACTCAAAGGACATTTAAAAAATTACTTGATTGATGGTTTTGTCAAAAAATGTAGCTTACATAAAAAAAATTGATTAAGAAACGGTCTTGACATAATTTTAACGCCATAATTTAGTTAAATTGGCGCATACAAACATTTCGTGTTATAATGTAGTTACTAAAACCTACAGATTAGTTTTTAATGGTCCAAAAGTGCCTGCCAATATTCATTATTTTTAGGTGAAGTCGGAAGTAACGCTTTCTATCATGAACAACAACATCGTGTATCGAAAAAGTGCATTTCTTAGTCAAACAAATCAAACGCAATAATTTATTACCCATTTGCAATATTAAGACCTCGAGAGTCAAATTTAGTGTCAAAATAAAAACATATTTATTATTTACGCGACAGTCTACAAAACTAATGATCTTATGGAATCTTGTGCATCGAGAATGAGGTTTTTGGCACAGTGCACATGAGCAGAAATGATCAAATATTTCATAAAATCACTTGAAACGTCAAAAAAGGAAAGAAAAAAAAAACAAATGACAAACTACTCGTATTTTGCAAGTAAAAAAACTTTTAAAAGTAGTTCCATAGTTAAAAGATTTATACAGTATTTTATTTTAAAAAGTGCCCCTTTACCTCTTATAAAATATTCAGGCTGCATAATTGTTTCGGTAAAAGGATTTGAATTTTAAAAGAAAATTATGGTAATTATCCGTAAAAATAACCGCTGTAAAATATCAATAATATTGATTTTTAATAAGCGGTTTAAAAAGTATTAAATTAGAAATTTAAAGTTTTATTTTAATTAATTTATTTTACAAAATGTCGAAATTTGCGCTGCACCTATAGTTTCAAAGCTCGTTTAAATAAGGCTGAACACAGGTCGTTACTCTAAAAGGCGCTGACAGGTCCAATCATTGCTTAATTTCATGAGAAACTGGTATTATCAATGGAAGTAAAAAGCTTATAAAATTATGATTATCGTATAAGTTCAGTAACTTTTCAGCCATTTTCCGGTTGCGTAAAATGATCTCTGGACGGTAACGCAATCGATAAACTAAAAAAAAAAATTATAATCTAACAAATTACCGGTAAGTATCATTTTAAAAAAAACAAATTAATGTAAACAAAATTAATGCACTTTATTTATCTTTTCCAATATTTTTAGCGTGCTTTTAAAACTCTCTTTTACCACGCAATGTTGGCGTACGAGCGCATCGAGTGTTATGGATTAGTCTCTATCGATCCAACACTGTGTCGTATAGCACGCAGAGTATGAGTTTGCACGTTTGCAAAGGGCTGTTAGTAGCAAAAATACAACAAGTAGCCGCTTCGATTAAAGCCTTTTTATTATTACCAGCACGTAGGATGGGTTCTGTTGCGCGTGGATGTGAGATATATCCGCATCCCACGCACATACAATCTTCTGGCAAAGCTAAACTACGTGTATTGGCTGTACTTACACCTATATTAAACGTAAGCGAGTAGAGTAGTGCGTGCCGGCTCTCAATAATTAGAATATCATGTACACTTTTTAAACAGAAACGCAATTGTCAAACGATTGGCAATTTTTTTTTTTTTTAAATAATAATAATAAATAATGCTCCAGCGAAATAGAAAAGATAAACAGTTTTATTTATTCGGATACATTTTATTTTTCTTGGCTTAGAAAATGACGAGGTGAAAAGTAATAGATAGCTACAGTTGGCTTGGAAATAGGAAATCGTTGCTACGCGCGGTGTTTTCATAGCGTAGATAAGGTAAAGAGAGTCAGTATAACCAGGGCATAGCGCCAACAATGGCGTCAAGTGCATGGAGTTTGAAAACGCCGTTTTTCATATTTGTACTTTTGACGTTGACGGAAACGAATCAGGAAACCGAACGCGGCGCAAATAATAACAGCAACAACAAAAATGGGAAAACTCGTTTTGTTAAATATTTGGACGAAGAAAGTTATCAACAATTCATCAACACTTCCAACGTTGAGATTGTTTATTTTCAGAAGAAAGGTGAGGATTTTTTTTTTTTTCCTTCTTCTCTTGTCATAACATTTTTAATAAATGAAGTAGCGCAGTGCCGCAAGCGCCAGAATGATGCTTTCGGAATCATCTCGCTCTCTCTCTTTTATGCGTGAAAAAGTTTCTGTTTTGACCTGTTGAAAAAACAAACAATTTATTTTTTATTTAATTGCGCATTAAGACACCACTATCGTATTAAATGAAGAGTTAAAATAAAGTTTAATTAGAAAAATATTATGAAAGTTATAGACGAAAGTTTGAAAACGCCAAGCGGCGATTGTTTTTAACTTGATAAAGTTTGAAGCTAAAGGCTCGTGTTGGTTTTTCTCTTTTATTTGTAATTGCTTTTGACAGTGGCACAGTGCACCATTTGTGCTTGTTGATTCACTTAAACTCAAAAGAGCTATACGCATACGAAACAACTGCCGCAGTGGGCTCAAGTTTATTATATATAAAAAAAACCCAACGCTTTTAACTAAAATTAAAAAATAAATAAATAATATTTCTCAGACAAACTGCGCAGTTTTTTTCTTTTTTCTTTTTTAAAAAAAAGAAGGATTAAATTAATGCTAAAAATATAACGCAATTATTACACCGCATTTATTGTTTCAGATTCCAGGAGAGTGCAAACGTTTTTAAAAGAATATGAAAATTCGGCTGAAAGACTTTTAGCATTTGGAATTTATTTATTACTGGTATTTATTTGGGATTTAATTAAAATTCTAATTATTTTCTATGCATTCAAAATTAATTACATTTTTTTATTTAAAAAAAATCATAATTTGAATAAGCTATTTTTAAAAAAAAAAAAATATTATTAATTCATAAATTATAATCGAGACATTATAAAAATTCTTATTTTATTTGATTTTTTAATTAAAATTTTTAATAAACAAAAAGTCACGAACGTATATTCATTTCTTACAGGTAGATTGTCAACAATTTTCGATTAGCAATTATTGTGAAGATGATCGAAGTTTACATTATGCTTTTGGATTCAGGCAAGTTCAAACGATTTTTTTCTCTTTTTCTTAATAATATTGAAGAGCCTAATTTGTCTATAATAATATTGCAGTAAGATAAGTTTTTTTTTTTTAATAAGGAAGAAATTTATTGTTGTTTTTAGTTAAAACAACTTTTATGTTTTCTTTTGGAAATCAATTTTGACCTATTTTATTAGACGCTACGATATTCATTAAAAACATTAATAATACGGTAGCAAATTTGGATCTGAAGTATGCTCCGTTCAATTAGCAAATTATTTAACTTGTAACTAATAATTGCGTTCAATTGATTAAAGTTACGTCAAGCTTAAACTTTCATTTCGACATCATCTACGGGTATAATAAAATGTTTTTATTATTAGGAATGGCATCGAAAAAATAGCTCTTCCACTTGATACGCTTTTTGACGTTGATTCTATCGTCGCTAGCGCATTGCAGTAAGCACTTTTCTTAATTATTATTAACAATTTTAACATTAAAAAATATATATATTTTATAATTTTACGATTTTAAATGTTTACATCTTTTAAAAAATTTATTATTAATGGGCAATTGATAAATCAATGTAATGATTTGTTGTTATTTTTTGGTAAAAGAAATTGGGTTACATTTTTTATTTGAATTTGCCTATTTATTACTGTACTATTATTAACGATGTTTATTCCTTATTTTCCAGTTTATCACTAATTCATAATGTTCCTATAATACAAACATTATCTGAGCGAAAAGCACTAGAAAGAAAATGCAACGGCAGATACGACATCGTCTTCTCTTATCAAAAAGCTTTAGGGACTTATGGTGAGACATTTTAACTATAATAAACGTTTACTCTAAATTGTTCGAACAAAATGATTGCAACATTTAACTTAATTCGTTGTTTATAAAATAAGATAAAAAGATCGCGCCAATTGACTTCCTACTTTAACGACGACATTTTTTTTTTTTTAAATTAAAAGATCTCTTCATTATTAAAGGTGAACATGTTTTTCTCTTTAAAAGAAAACTTTTTTCAAAACAAAAATAATGGTACGCTAGAAAGGCCAATTTCCAAGCGTTGGATATCTCGCGCAGTAAATTTTTGATTTGTTTGTCAAGTTTGGGATTTTAGATTTATCCTCGCATGTTTTCCGTAAATCTGAGCTTTTTTTTTTTTTTGACACATTTAAAATAAAGTTTGAATCAATGAAAAAACGAGACAGAATTGAAGAGTTAGGGTAGGATATAAGGGATAGATAGACTGAATGATGCTTTTGTATTCCCAAATGTGTAACAAGCACGAAATGAGGTTGTTGCTATGACAACTATTTTTATTTTTATTGTACTTTATGTTTTTTGAATCTTGATTTTTTAGAAAAACACTAGCAACATTTTAATACCCAACAGACTTTATACACCCCAACATATTTTTAGTTCACATACTGTAACTTTTTTTTAAAGAAAAAAGAATGAAGAAAGGAATAGCTTAAATGAAGCGTTTTTTACCTGAGTTCGCAAACGTTCGATTTTTTTTTAGAAAAATAAATCCGGTAAAATTTATTTGTAAAATTATAAAAAAAAAAAATTAAAAAAAATATACGCTTTTAGCTACAGTATATTTATTTAAGATACAGAGGAATTTATTTATGGCTTTCTAGAAATATCAAAATATTAAAAAAATTATTGTTGTTTTTAAAAAGAAAAAGCTGTTTTATTTTAAAACAATAAAGAAATATATAATTTAATTTTCAATAGAACACAGAGTTTTTATGGAATTGGCTTATACATTTTTGGATAAATACGTTTTTGCCATGACAATATCCGAACGAGCGGTTCAAGATCTAAGGTAATTTAAAAAAAAAACAACAACAAAACATTTATCATACTAGTATTTTACGAGTATTTTTATTTGTTCAAGACACTTTAGCGAAGAAACTTTAAAATCCTTTAACGACCTAGATTATAATTCTCAAATCGAGCCAACTTTGTGGATTTTATATTGCCAATCGGTAACCGATCATAAAGATGAATGTTCTCAAAACTTTTACTACGGTCGATTCCATTACTTAGATGTCTTTCATTTCGTCCAATCGTTGGATGCTCCTCAATGGGTATGCGTTACGAAATAATGACTAAATAATGATGTCACTTATAAGCTCGTGTGTTATACGTATACCGTATGAAAATAGGTTGAGTTTCCGAATCAAAATATGGAAGAGAAAATTCCATATAATCTGTCCGAAATCCATCTGCTGTACATCCTGGTGACCGCCGAGGATCAATTGCAAAGTCTCATTTCGACCTATAAGCATCTGGGTCAAATGTTCGCTGGAAGTGTGGGATTACTTTTTCTTCGCATGTAACTTGCTTATAAATTATTTACTTTTTATAAACGCGGAATAATCTCTCGAATATGTATTTGTGCCAATCAGGGATAAAATAAGCAACGACGGATTGGCCAAATTAAATTTGCCGTCCAAATATGGAAACAAATCCAATTTTGCTTGGAAAACGAAAGGGCAGGTATTAGTTTATTGGAGCTCGCCTTACGTTATACATCATTAGAAATTTACCGTCACTGTTATTACTATCACTACAGATGACGTTAACGTGGAAACTGGACGGCGATGATGTGCAGCAGTTCATTTTGGGTCATTTGCGGGCCGAATCTAATCAATTAGAGGATCCTAATAAACAGGATTTGACGACTGAAAATCACACTTGGGAATCAAACGACGAAGAGTTTTTTGATGAATTGAGTTAGCCTACATTATTTTTTTTTTAAATAATATTTAGTTCTTATTTTTAAATTTTAAATACGTACGTAACGATATTTTTTTTTTAATAGGTGAATTGCAACAAGATGATATGGTTGCTGAATACGTTCGATTGTCCGCTTCGAATAGCTCGCTAATATTAGAATTATCCGAAGCCGATTATTCTATAAATTTACAAAAACAAGATTTAACTCTTGTTTTGTTTTATGTTAAATGTAAGGTATAATTTAATATTTAACAAACCTAATGACTTTTTTTAATTTGAGCAAAAAAAAATTAAAATGGTTTTCAGCAATTTATACGGCAAATCATAAACTTTTGCAATACCGGTAGTTGTTTAGATTTTTCTGGCTCAGTCGATGCTGTTTTAAAACTCGAATTAAAACGGTTGAAGGCAGTTTAATAATAAGCTATTTTTTTAAAAAAAAAAAAAAAAGTCATTAAAGTTTTCTATAAGAAAGTAATTAAAACAAGAAATTGTTTATTTTCAGGGGATCCAAATTGTCAAGCGACAATTCAAACCTTGGGTGAAGTTCAAAATCATTTTGCAACTGACGATTTAAATAGTGCAAATAAGCCGTTAATTTGTAAAGTCGATTGTTTTGATTGGCCAAAGTTATGTCAAAATAATGCCATCAATGTATACCCCACTATAAAAATATTCAGTTTGAGGAGCAATCGTTCGATGACTTACCAGAACATTATTCAAAATAAGTCTATCATAACTGCATTAAATATGTAAATTAATTAGTTTAATATTAATAATTATTATACTTCTAAGGATAGCAATTTTGTTGTTAAATGTGCAGGGTTAACATTGAAAATCCTTTGCAATTACAATCGGATGAAGACGCGTTGAATTTAATCAACGGCAATTGGTCCTTTCTATTTCCATCTCTTATTCCACCTGATTTTATTATTCTAATGGGATTTACTTCACCACAAAAAAATGAAGGTAATTCTTGTTATTTTTAACGGTCATAATTACTTTTTATTTAAATTATTTTTTAAAGGAATGTCACTAGTGATGGAACTAACGAGCAGGATGTTTGGAAAAACGATTATTAGTTACGTTATGGATCATTCGGCTTATAATACGTCAGTGTAAACATTTTATTCATAAAATTGAAGAAATTAATGCATTTTGTTTATTATTTTATTTTTAGCGCTAAGTATTTAAAAACGGAAGTGCCGTTTTTAGCATTAGCCAAATTAAACGATTGTTTTAAGCCTATTACTGTCTACAAAGAAGGGAAATCCATTTTAGATAAAAATTTTGATTTTGAAGTTTTAAAATCGTTTATTGAAGAAAATTATCTGAATTCTTTTGTCAGTCGCAAATGCAGTATTTTTAAAGATTTGCTTTTTATTAACTAGCTTTCGGTGTTTTCAGGCCGAATTAACACCTGCGAATTTTCCTTCATATCGTCAGCAATCTGATAAAAGTTTGGTTATTTATTTCCGATCGAACTTGAAAGAAAATTTCCCCGAAGACGAATGGACGTTTATTGGAAAATTATCCACTTTAGAAAAATATTCTCACATTTTATTCACTTGGATGAAAACGTAATTTTAGAACACCGTAACATCACCATTGATTTTAGAAATTACTATTTTATAAAGTTGCTAGTATTTTATAGAACTGATTCTTTGGCGGAAACTTTAATGAACTTTTATAAATTGAACCCAATTGAGTCATCCGTCGTTCGTATATTTTTCGAAAAAGTTAGAAGTGCTTTTTTTAATTGTTCTTAGATTTTAAGCATTTTCTTGTTTTACTATTTAACGTTGAATGTTTCTTTATTGGTAGGGAACGTACTCTTCCATACAAGGCAAAGATTTAAGATCACCGGAAGTCTTCGAAAAATGGTTGGAGGATTCTTCGCAGTTTAATTCTGGTAACTTTTCTTGATTATATAGTGTCTTAAGTTTAAAAACTTTTATTTTAAGCGTGATAAAAATTAATTTTGTTGAAATTCGTTTTTCAGATAAATTATTTGCTAGCGATTGGAAACCTTTGCATCCTGGATTTGATTATCTGCGATTAATCGATGAAGATTTAAGAATCTTTGATGAAAAGGATTCTTTATCAACGTCAATTGGTGTCAACAGTGAATCGAGTAAATTTAATTTCAGTAAACTGTCATATAAAAAATCGACAAATAATATAATTTATTATTTTTTTTAAAAAATAATAATAATATAGGTGATGGATTTAAAGATCCTGGACAACTTCTCAGAATGCCAATTAAATCTAAAAATGTATTGCAGATAGAAAAGGAATATTTAAAAAAGAATGACAAAGAGGACCAACTAATTCGAAATGAGCTGTAGTTTTTTTTTAAAAAAATATTTTACAATACAGTAGTTAATATGAGCGGTTATTAGTGAAATAAATTATATTTAATTAAATCTTAGTTATAACCAAGATCTATGCTATAACTAATTGCAAAAATAAAATTATACCGGTAAATATTCATAAATACAGTAAAACTCGTATACAACGCTCCCGGTTATAGCGCTATCCCGCTTTTTGCGCGTTTTTTCTCCGGTCCCTTGACAATCCCATTGGAACTAATGTTAAAAAAACTCGCTTACAGCGCTTTTGGATATAGCGCTATCCCGCATTTAGCGCGACATTTTTTCGGTCCCTTGGAAAGAAAAGGCAGCATTTAATGTTTGGATATAGCGCGCTGAGTAATGAGAGGTGAAATAATTATGGCTCAAAAAAACCTTCTTTAAAATAATAGCCACTTTTAAAAAGAAAAATGTCTAGGGATTATTTTTTTACCCTCTTTAACCACAAATTTTAACAACACACATTTAAAACAATACGGCAGTGTGTTAAAATTAGAAATAAAAAAAGTACAATACACTTTTCACCAGACATATGAAGCTTGATTTTCACGAATATAGCGCTTTCCCGCATTTAACGCTAATTTCTCATGGTCCCTTAAAGAGCGTTAAATCCGAGTTTTACTGTACTTTAAAATTAAACATTTTCAATAAATTATCGTCAACAATCGATGTTAAAAAGGTCTCGCATATACCAATAATGTCTAATTCCTCCGCCAATACTAGGTTTCTAAAATCAAGAATTTTTTCCCTAAAACCATTGGCATTCCACACCATTCCGTTCACGATCGGCAGGGTGGGCGTCGTTCCATTCTGTTCGTGGATGCTAGCTGTCCGTAACATCCCTGAAGTCGCTGACCGATGGTTGTTTGGTTGAATTAGGCAATTGTTTGCATTCGGATGCCGCTTCCGCATACCTAAGGGGGTAACTGTAACAAGATGTTCATTAGTGTCAATAAAATCATTAATCATAAAATCATTAAAATCATGAAAAGTGTTCGGAGTGGCGATAAAAGGTTCCGCGATACTGCAATTGTCCGCACGTTTGGCCGCGCCCAACTCCGCGGACTCAGGGTCAACCCGAACAAAAATAATGCCCGATATCTTCCCCTGAAACGTTTTAAAGCGAGCACATTGTAACACTTTTATGTTTGCTTGGATCAAGCAACTCTTCAAATCTTCAACACGGCACCCGCGTTGAATTTTTGCTGCGTATGCGACCATGGATTGATCAACGATGTCGAAAGATTGAAGTTCAAGAGACGAGGAGCCAGCTTCCATCAGTGGCCTCTTACGCGTTCCGCCTTTTTGTTGGCCGCGGCCCGAAGACTCTGAACGCGAGTCATCTGCGATCGTCAATTGGCCGCCCGCTGTTGAGACCCCGCCATTCGGGCCTTCCCCTACCAAATTGACCATAATTTGGACTTCCGGTCCTCGACGGGGGGGGGGGGGGGCGCTGATTCGAAAATTTAGACGATCGAAGCACTCTATCGCTGGATGGCCCCTCATAGGTACCTTTCTTGGGACGGCCGATTGGGCGTGGACCAACTCTCTTATTTGCTTCGTTCGTCCAACGTTTGAACCGGTCATTGTTGGTTTCGAGAGATTGTATCGGTCCCCCTCCCACTGCCCCTTGATCATTAATTGAACCTTGAGTTTCGTCCATAGATGTTTCTGATCGATCGTCATAAGTCAAGGTTGATGAACTTTGTGTATTCGATAGATCGATTCCCGCATTAATTTGCATTTCTTTTTCTTTTTGGAACACTTTAGGACCAAAGTTCATCCTCTTACGCTGTGGTTCACTGTCTTCCGCGACCTTGCCCGCCATCATCGTCTCAATGGTCGTTAGAAGGGAGGAATTATTTTCCTTAATTAAGTCTCCCAATTTTTCAATTGATCGCCCGAACTCACTATTATTTTTTTTAATTGTCTCTTCAATATCAAACATTCTCTTGGTAGACTCCCTGTTTGCACTCTCAAATTTATCAAATTTGAGATTTAAGTCATTAATTATTCTATTAAACTCACCGGTCAAAACCGGAGTCAAATTAGGATCCGATTGCTCACTGTGGATCTCCTCCACCACCTCGTTCGTTGAGTTCATAGTTGGTACCCCGAGAACCGTTTGCAAATCCGGTCGAGTCAGCCCCTCGCTTGAAAGCAGATGATAGAGATCTCGACAATAAAAATCAAATGAGTACCGAGCCGATTCCTCGTTTTTTAGCACCCCGTTCGTCAGATGGACCGCATAAAGAACTATTGGTTTTAACTTCGATAAAATTAAAAAACTCCCCTTATTAATTTTTCCCTCCATTTCACTCAAAACCGAGACCGAAAACAACTGCGTCAGCTCCGAGAAACTAACTGAAGTTCGCCCCGGTATCTTGACCTTTTCCACCGTTAAATAATAAGGTTTCCCCTGAAGCATTTTTGATCAAATTTAATTCAATTCAAAGGTTAATACAGGAGCGATTTAAAATGCGACCTCTCAATCCATCGAATTCATAATATTGTTCTAAGTCTTTTAAAAATTTTGAATGTGCAAGTTAAATTAGTGTTCAACTTGCTGTTTATTATTGTTATTGCATGTTAGAAAATATTTATGTGGTTTCCTAAAGTTTTTGTAAGTTATTTTGAAAATAATCATTTGGTAACCTGCAATTTAAATTTTTTTGAAGTCGCCATTTATTATTGTTTTTATTGTGTTATTGCATGTTTGAAAAGATTTATAAGCTTTCATTATATTTTGTTAAGTACAGTAATTCAAAAGTTATTTAAACATATAATACCGCCAATTTTGTAAACTAAGTTTGTAAGTTTCTATTCAGTTAAGGATTTTATGTGCAACACTGTAAAATATACTCATAATCCCTTTTTAAATTATAAAAAAAAAATTCAATGTAGTTCTACACTTATTTTAAATGTACCGTATACATTTTAATAAATATGTAACAAATATGTCCACATTTAATTTTCATAACTGTTTTTCAATTAAAATAAATGTAGCTTATTTTTTAATAAAGACTACATATATTTTACTCTGACAAACAAATTTTATTCTTCATGAAATGTAATACTACACCATTAATAAAGTTACATTAAGTGCAAGTCAAACACTTATCCTAAAGAAAGTGTTGTAATATCTTTGTGATATTACAAGTAAATAATACATTGAATTATTTAATTACTGTAAACCTCATAAAAATCACATTTGTAAATTAACATATAATGTAACAGCTGCATTGAATTCACTAGGTAAAATCCAAAATTTTTCTCGCAAATAAATATTGCCTAGATCATAAATATTTTGTTCTGAAAAAACACATTCTTCATGAAAAACACAGCTATTTAAAATATATATGAGGACGGGTCAAAAAGTTCGTGCAATTTTATTAAATTTTAGCTCTATATTTGAACTATATTTATTCTTTTTGGTGAACATGTTGGTTAACATGTCTTTGACCATTACCTAAATTGGCAACTTTTTTTACCACCTAATTTAGGTTTTTCAGCCATCTGAACAAGTGGGGTTTTTTGATGCTCGGCGATTTTTTAATTTTAATACTGAAAAATAGTTTTATAAAAGTAATGTTATTGTGTGCCATGAATTTTTATTTCAATGTGTTGCAGTTAATAAAAACTACTATTTGAGAAAGTTTAATCGTTTAAAGTAGGCAAAATTCGTTGAAAACGTTTAAATTTAGGAAGGGACACATTCATTGGTATGGTGCACCACAGCCGCACCAGCTCCAACTCCATTGCAAAAATAGCACTAAATTGATACCTACACCTCTTTATTTACCAAATTTGATTTAAGGTGACTTGATTCCCATTATAAAATAAAAAAACAATAAAAAGAAAATGTCAGAATTAATTTCATACGATAAAACTATTTTTCATTGGGAAAATTAAAAAATCGCCGAGGATCAAAAAACTCCACTTCTTTAGACGGCTAAAAAACCTAAATTACGCAGTAAAAAAAGCTGCCAATTTAGATAATGGTCAAAGACATGTTAACCAACATGTTCACCAAAAAAAAAACAAATGTAGTTCAAATATAAAGCGAAAATTTAATAAAATTGCACGAATTTTTTGACCCGTCCTCGTATAAGTATATATTTATTAAATAGCTGCATGTTGTTGTCCCCTAAAACTTGCAGGCGTTGAATATAACACATTGGGTTTTCCATTTGGAAAACTAGCATTTTTTCAATTGGTAATTTTGTGCCTATTCCAGATTTTTACAGTATTATCTAAATATTTTTGCAAAACTGTAATAAAACAAAATTGAATTAAGTTTTTGTCTAAATGACTGCCACTAAAGTTACCATCATCTCTCAATTGACCAAAAATGTTTAACCAACTTTGAGCGGTTGCTTTGTGCAATATTCTACACTAAGATTCAATTTTTTGGTTAGCCATACTTTTCCCATATTGTTGGTGTGGAATGCATTGAGCTACATAACTTTCCGAGAAAATCCAACAATGCAACCGCTTATGCACAATCCATACAGCTTCAGCTTGTCATATTCATCCATATTTGTTATATTTTAGTGATAAATTTACATGTGTTGTTTGTGCATTTACTGCTAGCCTTCCTTTCTCTTTATTGAGATGGGTTAAAGGCACATTCATATAAACAATAATATAGCTATAAGTAAGGAATTCTAATCAACAATAAAAAGTTTTTACTGTATACATTTATAATAACACTACACTTTTACAAATACTTTATTTGATGCCCTCTTTATTGCTGATTGCAATCCCAAGACCATACACATGTACCATTACATCTGCATTTACAAATAAAAGTCTTTCCTAACTCCAACTTATATTTAAATTACAAATAAACTTACCTCTACATTTATTTGTAAATGTCTACAATCCTTGTTTATTAATTAACATTCTTTCTAAACCAGCCAAATACGATATACGTTTTTCAGCATTTGTATATATTGAATAAGTATGATAAACACTCTATATTATTTTAATTATTATGACTTTAAAAACATTAAACACTTATTAATTACTAACTGTAGATCAAAATGTTGTGGGTCATCTTGTAAGCATGATTATTGTAAATCTTTGACAAAAAAGCGCTGCACTAAAATGATAAAACTTCTTTATAAGATACTCAAAGTTTGTAATAAATTGCAAATTATATTACCTGTAAATTGGTTTATATGTTGGTGCAATAAAGGTGCTATTCTTCTCATTATTTGTTAGCTGCTTCAATATTTTTATAGCATCTTTAAAATTTCAATACAAATTTACAAAGAATCACGAGTGTTTTAAAATTATAACTTATCTGATTATAACCATTAATGAACATGATTTTAAATCTTCTTTCAGCTTTTTTATAAAGCGGTTATAATTGAATCCCAAAAAATAAAACATGGTGCCTGTGTTGCGGTCGAGGCTCTGTACTATTTTCACCCATCTCTCACTTTCAGTTTTTATTTATAACTAAAACTTTTCATTTTAAATTTCATCTACAACTTTAAATAAAAATTATTAATTTAATTTATAATCATTTCTATCAAATTAACCTAGGTTAAAATTAGTAAATTAACCTATAAATGAATTAATTTAGTCGGAAAAACTCTTAAAGGTCTTTCTACATTTAATCAACGCGGTCTCTACGACGCCCTTACCCCAGCCTTCACTTTCAGTGGCAACGCTGTTAATTTTGATTTAATTTAAAACTTTTATTGACCAAAACGCAATTAAAGATGCCTAAAATTAGGTTTAACCCTAAATTAATCGAATAAATATGAAATTCGAATTTTAATTACATTGGTGAACTCGATTAAAAATATAAAGTCAATTTAATCGTCGGGTCACATTGGATAGGGGCCGCCGCGAAACTACAAGACCTTAACGTTGCTAAAAGTAGCTGACCTAAATGTCGGCTATGCGCTTCCCCATGTTAAAGAGTTAGAGTGGACGTTGACCTTGCGAA
>JAQGAZ010001463.1:0-29252 GCA_034692225.1 Polydesmus complanatus
AAAAAAATCAATTTTCCTTAAAAATTGACATAGTTATTAATTTTTCAAAACTATACTTTATCTTTACGGACACTATACTTCTACTATAAAAGAAAAATTCGTTTTCTTTTTTTCGCAAATTTTTAGTAATCATATATAGGCCCTACTCCAAGTATTATTTATTAGCAAATTGAACCGTAAAATAATATTTATTAAGAAAGCGTTCGATTGCGCTCTACAAATGTTTGAATACAAATTATTATTAATGCATGTAAATATAGATTTCTATTTGCCTAATACGCAAACAATGGAAACAGAATACACGTACAGTATCACCAAGCTGGTGCTCCTACATTTCCTTTAATTAGAGGCGAGTGAAACAATAGATACCAGGGAGGAGGTCAACTACATTTCCAACATAATTAAATTAATGTATGTTATAAGTTACCGCAAATTAAAAGCAGACAAGCAAAATAAATTGTACAAAACTGTAACAAAATAGTGTACATGTGCTTTACAGTAGTTATTTTTATACCCCAAAATTTTAAGGTATTGACAAGATTTAATATAGTACGGTAACAGTAAATAAAAAAAATAATTTTTTTAAAAAAATATTCATAATTTTAAGCAAAATACAATATTTAAATAAAGAAAGAAAATAGCAATAATGTTATTGTCAAAATCACTAGTCAAAATTTAAATGCAACAATGTTTAAAATTATTTAGCTTATATTCTTGTTTCTATCTCTTTTTTTAAAAAATAATATACTGTGCAGTATATAATACTTGTATTATACCGGTACAGTATATAATTTTGTTGAAACGAATAAATTATGTTAAAAATTATTTTTTCTATTTTGATGAACTGTACTGTAGGCTATATTTTTGCCGCACTATTATATATATTTTTTTTTTTGTCATTTGATTATTACTTGTCATCGAGTAATAAACTATTTCATTTGATCCGTTTCTTCTTCTACTCCTCCCACTCACACACCCTCCACGACAAAATCAATAACTGTTCAAAAACCGTACGTAACGACAAAATCTTAAATAACAAATCAATTCAAAAAAAAAACCAAAAAATAAAAAAAATGCATATGCTAAAGCAACTTGATAACAAGTAGCTTAAGTTTCCCTGACAAAAATCGATGAGTCGAGCGATGATCAACACATTGCCAAAGGTACTTTCCACTTTGAATTCAAAAAAATTCATTTCTCCCTTAAAGTATCCGGAATCAACAACAACAAAAAAATGCATAATAATAACAGTTCATGTTACAGTATAATATTTAAATTATTCCTCGAGGAAATGTATAAATATCATGACACTTTACGAGCGTATTCCTTTTCATTCTATGAATTTCAAAAGTTATTTAAAAAATATAGAAAAAAAATATTATAAAGCGGTTTATTTTACACGGCAAAAACGCTAGAGAAACTAAAATATGCAGTAAATAAATACGTTTATTCCGGTTCGTTAAATTTTCTCCATGTGTCACCAGACTCACCACCCAATAAGAACCTGACGTGTGCTTTTTTTATTTTATCTCTCGCAGTTACTCAACTTCTAATCAATATTCATCTGCAAATTAAAATTGATTATTTTTTCTCTTTTTTTATTAGAAGATAAAAAAAGAAACATAGACCTACACTTTTTCACAACCATTAATAACACCTAATATTAGATTTCTTCTCGCGTGACTGACATGTTGTAGAAAGACTTTTTTTTAACCTCATCATTTTGCAAACCGTGGTTAGCCTACCGCATAAAGTGAACCGTGGAAGAAAACTCGTAACGCAAAGTTTACTCTTTTAAATCAATAAAAAAAAAAAGTCTCCTGAGATTTTTCGTTTTCCTTTCGGAGATTAGACGTAACTCGCAATTGCCGTAGGTTAAACGTATACTGCAATGTTTGTTTTTTTACCTTTATCTATTTTTCATACTAATAATACTCGGTACCCGGTAGTTAAAAAGTTTCCGGTTGTTAGGCAACTAAGCTTTTTTGATATTTATTAATTAAAAGTAAAAGCGAGTAGGCTACATTTTTAATGTTATTACTGTAATGTTTCTATTCAGTAGCTGAAATTGAATTAAATTTCTTAATAAAATTTAAAATGCGATAGTAAAAACGGTTTCCTGAGCATCGTTCGATTTCAGAGGTAACAATAGGCTGTTAATAAAAAAATACCTACAGTATAAAGAATTATTTTGTCAAAAAAGAAAGAAAATTTTTTTTTTGAACAATACATGTACAAAAAAAGAACAGTAGCCTATAAATTTAATTTTTTCTCTAGCTGATAGTTTATAATACAGTATTCCAAATAAATTGCAACATTATAACGTGCAATTAAGTTAAAAATGAATGTATAATTAAAATAGATACAGTATAAATGAAAATGTAGTTATGCGCTGCAAACATTTTGAAATAAACTTCTGTCAAATTATTTTATGTTAAACCACTATCAATTGACAAATCATTTTGCAATCAGAAAATAGAGAAACCAATTAAAGACCATTATAAAAATTACATGCACTAACTCTTATCTACTCGTATATTGATGTTCCGCAGACTACCGTTAATAATTTTACCGACATTAAAAGTAAGTGCAAGGGTAATAGAAAGAGGGCCACTCTATTAGTGTCGTCGAAGCATATTTTGTTGCGCGAAATAACGATGTCATAAACGTCCACACAAAATTTATTATAATTTTACGCTTGCACTCCGTGTTTATCTTTAACCCGCAACTTTTACGGCTTAAAATTGTAAGTTTGTGTCAACTCCCCAATGTTTTCGAACGACATGATTATACTGTAACCAAAAAAAAAAAAAAAAAAAAACAAGAAAAAAAAAATTAACGACTTTACGCTAGTTTTCAGGATTATTCAAATTGAAGATGTCTTTATTTTGCAAAATTATTGATATCAACTTTTATAACTGTACCCTGAACCAGGCTGAACGCAAATTAAGTTGGTTCTTATTCCAAGCTTTCTTCAAAGACCTAAGTTATTATTATTTAAAATAATTAGGTATTTTTAAATTAGTTTGAGAATAAAAAATTTAAGTATCGGTACTGTATTAAAAATAAAACCGGTTTTTTTTTTCATTTTGGAAAACAATCTGGTTTTCTTCATAATTTTACTATAGAGTTTACAGTACCGGTATTGATTTTTAAGTTACCGTACCGGTATTTTAATTTTTTTTAAAGTGTATTTTTGCATTACCGTATCTGACAAATTCAAAAGTTTTTTTTTTACTGGTTTGACATTCGTTAGATTTTTTTGTAAGATTTCGTTTATCTGATACATGTTTTGAAAAAACTCATTAAGTTTAATCATTAAAATAAAGTCCTATACTGTATTATACTGCAGGAAAGGGGCAAATTGATTCTAATCTCGATTTAGAACTCCATAAAAGCAAATAATTTTTTAAGATCTTCATTATTTACGGGTGGCTTTTTAATTAAAAAAAAATTGATTTAAAAATATTATAGCCTACCAATTTAATACCAGCAATAATACTATAAATAAGGTTTTCATAAACCGAAAATATTGAAATAAATGACAGAGTAAATCAAAAATTCAACGAATTCGCACGATTAATCAAAATACCGGTATATTTATAATAAATTTATTTTGAAACGTCACTGTTAGGTTGTTGTATTGCTTCATGCTTAAATTCCGCAAAGGTCAGAAACGGTAAGGTCGGAAGTCCATTACATTGTATATTATTAAGCCTTATGCCTAATGGCTGTGGAAGGTTTGACTATGCATAATAGAAAAGTATTCACGCACAAAAGCAGCAAAATACTGTACTGTATTGCTATTTTTTTATAATAGATACTTTCTATGATAATAGTAAACTCCGCTTATCTGAATCCAGGTCAATAATTTTGTTTTTATTTAAAAAAAAAAATTGAAATGTAATTCAGGGTCAAAGTAGAAGTGAACATACATTAGGTATTTTTACTTTATTTTTAGGATTTCTATCGTCTCATTTTATGTCTACAGTAGCTTCCTTTAAAACCTCCCTTTCAATTTTGACAAAGAATTTAAGCGCACCGGTATTACAGATGCTATTAAACACTAAGTAAAGCTTTTCTTCAATTTTTTCGACACAATTCCCTATCCGAATTTTTTTTGTTATCCGGAATAGAACGGTAGAACCCGTTCGCAACGTTTCGGATAAAACTTTATGCAGTGTATACTGTAGCCTATCTAAAATAATATTGACTTATTTTCAACGATTTTTTTTTTGCCATTATAAAAAAGAAAAAGAAGATTTAATAGGAATAGAAAACCGACCAAAAAGATTGTAAAGAAATATGTTCGGAATATCTTTGAAAGAAACAATTTTATTTCAAGTCTTATAGATTTTCCAGAAACCCCCAAGACCATAACAAATGCAGTTGGATACCGAGATTTTCTTAAACCAAAAATAATATAGACGGTGCATTTGATAAGAAAAATATAAAACAATCTGAAATAAAAAATCTGTATAGGCCTTACCGGTATATGGAAAGTTGCTGACTTATATGATTAATAATCGTAGGAGAAATGAATTATTTACTGCGAACGTTTTATTTTTTTGTAAAACATTATTAAGTAAATGTCGAAAAGCGTACCAGCACGTGTTGATCACTCCAATTAAATTTATAAGGCACCTTCTTGTAGCCCACGTACAATAGACATAGCAGCACGCGAACTTTAATTATAATTCTATTACCCACAGCTGCTATAAGAATTAATTAACTACCGCGGTAAACAAAAACGCTTTCCTTTTCCGTTCAGGGTGTCTCACACTTACTCTCACTAATTAAATAGCTTATGATTAAGCCCTATGTTCCCAGAGCTCATTGCCTATTTCTGTTCCTTTGGTCAAAAATTAATACATGTAATTCTATTATTTAATTAATATTAAGAGGCTTCAGAAATAATTTAGCAAGTAAAGTTTACGGAAAACGAACAACCTCTATAGAGTTGGGGAAGTTAAGTTAATTCCTTAAAATTAAAAATAGTCAAACTTTATAAGAATAAAATAAATAAAAATACTGTACAATAAAATCTTGATAAGTGACAGAGTCTTTAACTGGGATAATTCTATCTTTATGGACAAGTTTTTGACCAAATAAATCAGTTATTAAAATATATTAATTAAATATGTGAGGCTAATTTTCAAAGTAAAAGCTGTTTGACACCTAAAACAATAATTATTATTAAGATATAGATTTAAAAAAATCAATTTAATACTGTACTACCAAATGCAATTCACCTTTAGCTATAACTTTGTCGCAAATTTTCAATACCTCTGATTCGTTTAAAAATCGACCGATTGTTAGGTTCAGTTATGTTCTTATTTTTGTGGAATTTCCTCAGTATTGACCGCAGAAAACAGCATGATTGTTGTACGAATTATAGATTTTGTATTCACCTCTGGCCTTGAATTTTTTTTTTTTTTTTTTTATTAAAATTTGCCACATGTAGTAGAATATAATAAATAGTATCAAATATATTCAGACCATTAGTTTCTCTCACGATTTTGAAAATTTTCTGCGCAAGTTAGGATAGAAATGTTGGTTTTGATTAAACTTGATTATGATGTATTTTTGCTCAATATAATGTTACTCAAAATTGTTATGTTTAGAAGAATAAAGTTTCTGCAATTTAATATTGAAGATTTCGTTGTATCGAACGTAAGAACTTCTCGCATGAGCAGTTTGTAATCCTGAACATAAAATATATTTCGTTGTACTGTACAGTATTGAGAATTATGCATTACTGATGTTCGTTATACCGAGGTCTTACTGAATTGCTACACCAATATAGCTAATTTTTATAGATTTGCAGCTCAGTATTGTTCTGAAATGACTATACTATTATAAGTCTGTATAATTAGCCTATAACTCCTATTTATTTTGTTCCCTCCACTATCTTGCCTTAGGTGACCAACAAAATAATAATAATAAAAAAAAGTCTATAATTATTATTGCGGTATAACTTATTATTAAAAGTAACATTTTGGGTAATTACACAGTGTACATAAGCATTATGCAGATGCAAAAAAAAGGGAAGGCAATTTATGATCAATGATATCTATAAAAATCAATTAATAAAAAATAAATATGTACTTTATTAATTTTTATTATTATTTCTAATGGAGACAAGATAATTATGGTGGTAATTATTGCTATTAAATGTCTAATTTTTTAATGTCCATTTTTAGCCGATGATCAGTGCGATCAAGAAATTGGATGCTGTGGGTGGATTCTCACTGTTTTTGCTTGGATCGTGGTCGTGTTCACCTTTCCTCTATCACTTTGTACCTGTGTCAAGGTAAATAATCAATTGCTTTTTATTTTGGCGAGTATTGGATCGAAGGAGATTAAACACAGTTCATGGCCAATGCTTAAAAATCAATAACAGACGCGAGAGAAATAATTTTTAATTTGACATATTTATTAAAACTGTCCAAACTGTATATATATATATATATTCATTTAATTGAAAAACTCTTTAAGCAACGCCCAGTTTAAAATTAGCTTTAACATAATGGTAACATCATGGATATAATTTAAAAGAACTTTAAACGGTCACGTCACGAAATTTTACGAAAAGAAAGGCCTTAATAACGGAAGGACTTAATATAAGGCTAACTTTATGGGAGCATTATTCATCGATTATTAAATGTAGCGCATAAAACGTTTGTTTATTTATTTAATAATGTCAACATAGTTTTTGGTTCGATAAATATTAGCGCAGTAGTAACTGAATATTTATATATTTACGCACACAGCGTCATTTTTATAAGTTTGTCGCAAAAATAATTCTACATGCTTTTCATTAAAATATTGAAAAAAATTATAACATGTTTGCAAAAGGTGTAAATGGATTAATTTTTATCTAGGCCTACATTAACTTTGACGCATTTTATGTGAAAATGTTCCAAACCAATTATTTTAGCTAAATTTATGCGTTGGTCATAGACCACAGCTATTACCGACCTACCGTACCGTAAGAGTAGAAACCAAAGGGAAGTAAAAACAAACACTGCAATAAAGTTTCATAAAATCTATTCTAAGCACATTTAAAATACTAGTATTAAAAATGCAGCAGGAATTAGAAATTCCTAATTAAATTAAGCTGCACTGGTTCCGCTCAACATACAGTACGTGCTGACCTACAATCAGTAGCCCCCCGAGCAATCAAAATTTACTAAATGAAACAAAAATATATATATACAGTATATATTATTTTCGATGAGACATATAAAATAAATAAATTAGGAGAATAAGTTGATACCGGCAATAAAAAGTTTTAAAAATAATAGAAACTTTTATCTTATTTATAATGAAGCAAACGGCTATTACTCGTAGTTCATTAAAAATTTGAAAAACACTTTGCAAAGAAAACTATCGAGGTGACGGCAATTAAAATACAAATCGATTATTAAATGAACGTTTTTCGTAATTGGAGGTTTTTAAAAATCAAGACTGTATATTGCAGATAAATTACGGTATACGCGTTTTCTTATTTAAATTAATTAGAAAAAAAAAAAGACTTATCAAAATAACTATAAAAAATGTATAGGTTATGACTCTAATCTAGTTAAATAAAATGTCATTAAGTGTACTTTGTAATTTGTAGGTTGTGCAGGAATATGAAAGAGCCGTAATATTTCGTTTAGGACGTTTAATGTATGGAGGTTCAAAAGGACCTGGTAATTTTCTCACGGATTCTTTTTTTTTTACTTCAAATATAATTTATGATCTATCTTAGGAATGTTTATGGTGCTCCCTTTTGTCGAAAGTTACACTAAAGTTGATCTGAGAACGGTTTCTTTTGACATTCCGCCACAAGAGGTTACTAATTTATCGTCTTCAATTATATTTATTAATTTTTTTTTTTAAAATAACGTGCTAAGGTGCTAACAAAAGACAGTGTGACAGTTTCCGTTGATGCCGTCGTATATTACCGCGTTTGCAACGCTACCATATCCGTTGCCAACGTTGAAAACGCTCATCACAGCACTCGACTTTTAGCTCAAACAACTTTAAGAAATATTTTAGGCACAAAATTTCTTCACGAGATTCTTTCAGATCGAGAAACAATCAGCCAAACCATGCAAACGTATTTAGACTCTGCATCGTCGTCTTGGGGAATTAAAGTCGAAAGAGTAGAAATGTATAGCTTATTTTTCTTTATAAATTTATACGTACAGTATATGTATATTTCTAATGTAATTAATATTTAAATATAATATTATGCAGGAAAGACTGTCGCCTGCCAGTACAATTGCAACGCGCAATGGCTGCTGAAGCGGAAGCAACCAGGGAAGCAAAAGCTAAAGTTAGTCAAAAAAAATTTTTTTTTTTCATTTTCTTTCTACACTTGTAGAGTTTCTTTTGTACCGGTAATAATTACTATTGAAAAAATAATTCCAGCTTTTATTTAAAAAAATACCTAGGCCTACTAATTTTAATTAAAATAGTAGGTTATATTAAGTTATATAATTATAACATTCCATATGGATGCACTCTGTCACTGTGATAAAACAAAATAGCCCACATAAGTAAATAAAAATTCAAAAAACAAAAAAAGATAGGCCCATACATGGCGTACGGTTAAAACGAACCCAAATCTAAATATTTCAATGACACAATGCAAAAGCTTTACTACTCGTATAATGATTTTTATAACATTAACTGTTATATTCTGTGTTCAAAATATTCTCATTACTTCTTAACACACGCAGTAAGACGAGCTCGTCACTCTCTAATAATAATTGCGTATCAATTTCGGTTAATCGAATTCGCCCCACGCCCGCATGATTCGTTGGCTCCCATGTCTCGTATCTTTGTCTTGTAAACCTTTTCTTGCATCGCACTTCATATTTATATTATACAACTGTAGGCTACTCCACTTAATTATTTAAGTCTGAGCTGTTCAAGAAGTGCTCTAACGTATGAAGCAGCCTCATAGGCATGAGACGAATTCGATCAAGCTGTCAATCAGTGCAGCAATTAGGGAGTGATTTCTATGAGTACGAAGGAGATTTTAAACACAAAATAGAATAATTTAAAAAAAAAAAATCAATAAAATAAAGTTTTCCAAATGTCATTCAAATATTGTACATTTTATTATACAGGTTAGTTGAGGTCTACTACTTGAGTTAGGTTCGTTGTTTTTTTTCGTATACCGCATAATATAATATGCCGGGTTTGAAAGATAATTTTGAGCAATTTCAATTTGTTTTAAAAAATGAACAACCAAAGATTCCAATTTTACGACATTTTTTACAGAGAAACTCATAAAGTAATTTCAGTTTAATTTTTATTTTCTAAAACAAATGATAAAGTCATGATTGTACGGGTACGAAATTATTATTACTTCTTGCATTTAAGAAGAATTTTTTTTTAATATGAGTAATTTGGTGATATTTAATATAACACGTTATTATTAAATACTGAACACGTACGAGTATATTGTACGTGTTTAGTATTTAATCGTAATATTGTTGACTATTCAATTCCTAAAAGTTATTTCTTTGATTAAAATTTAAAGCTACTAAAAACCTTTCTCATTAAAAATGTACTAATCTTTGTTAATGCATTTCCTGCAAATATCCCAGCAGGACTATTTCCCTTATAAATCTGATAGGGATTAAGAGCATAAAATTCTATAAGGATGAGTCAATTAAACTACGGTAACATTTCATTAAAAATAAATTACGCAATTTTTTTTATTTTATTCGGGTTGTTTAAATTAAGAAATTAAATTTGCTTGAAAGGCTTTTATTTAAAAAAAAAAAAACTTTCTCTTAATACGTGCATCCCACTAATCTAATTACAATCTTAGTTGTAGCTAGTTATTTGTCTACTTCGGGAGAGGACTGTCTTTTAAATTAGTCTGTAATTAGAAGTCTACACGTTTTTTCTTGAGCTTTTTAGTTGATTTAAAAATAATTTTACTAAGTAATTGGTTCTAATAATTCTTAATGTTTACGTCCCTTTTACATATATGCAGTAAAGCAAACAATTATTAAAAAGAGAAGTGGTTTACTCATAAAATATTGACTTCTTTTTTTAAGATTCTTCTAGCGCGTTAAAAGCTTTCTATCCGATGCATGCAATGGTTAATAAATATTTAGCGCTTCCTTTTAGAATTTTTCAGCTTGGATGAGAAAGAAAAAGTTGTAACAGCTTTTTCTTTCCTTTCCTTTCCTTTTTTTTTTTTTTTTTTTTAACAACTTAATTGATTTCAGGTAATCGCAGCTGAAGGAGAGCAGAAAGCGTCTCGCGCTCTGAAGGAAGCTGCGGAAGTGATGAACGAGTGTCCAGCCGCCATCCAACTCAGATATCTTCAGACGTTAAACACCATTTCCGCAGAAAAAAATTCAACAATCATTTTCCCTCTGCCCATTGAATTTATTCAACAATTCATAACCCCGAGATCTTAGCTAAACCCGACATAAATTTTCGCCTAATTTTAAAATATTTTGGTATACAGGGTGTCCCGGCGTGCCTATACTCGTACAACATCATTATTATTATTAAACAAATCGATAATTTTATTAATGAATTATTTAGCATTTGAACCAGAACACCCTGTATAGCAATTTAATCTATTAGGTCAATCGATTCTAATCTAATAGTTGAACCCCCCCACGTAAAGAAATTTTCATCTCAACGTTATAATTATTGTTACCTTCTTGCACACTTCAACTAAGGCTGTAATTTTAAAAAAGTTCGTTTTTACTAACTTCTGCTCAGTTGGGCAACTGACCACCATTATTTATTCTACAAACAGCTGATCGATATGTAATTTATCGATTTGGCTATTACGGTATGTTCAAGCCTACATCGAATGCACCTTTCTCTATCTCTCGCAGCTTTTTAAAAATTCATTATGGAAGTGTAGACTTGTCATTTATTATAGATTGTTATTATATTATAATACGAAGATCAATCCGTACTTAAAAAACGATATTCTATATATTTGTTGTTTATATTGAAGTTATGATCAATAAAACTAGAGTAATATATACCGTAATGTATAACAACCACACTTAAAAAATAACGAGTTTCGCCTGTTAAAGTAATTATCGATTTTAATATACAGTATTATTCCAGCTTGAAGCAAAACGAGCACAAGGATCCTTGTTTTAGTCATAAAACTTTTAAGAGATGTGCAGTAAATTAGCATCTCTAAAATTAGCACACAAATATTTGTGTTTTTAAACTGTACATGTAATACGGAGTATAAAATTGGAAAAGGAAGTGAAAACCAAGCTTTTGTGTTTAATTACAAGAGTCCTTGTGCTATAATTCTTTTTTTCAAAAAAACCGGAAATTAACTATTGACTAAAAAAGTACGACTATAAAATTACTAAATTAATTTAATCCAAAATAAACTGAAGGCTTAACCCATTTCAATGTTTGAAAGTTATAGCAAAAGTTATTAATGAAAGAAACTAAATAGGGCCTAAAACACTGTAAAGGCTACGCTTACAGTACACTGATATACAGTAATAATCAACTCAACCTATTGCAATTTGCGTTTTACAAAATAATTTACTATAATTATTAATAAAAAGAAAAGTTTAAATAATAAAATTAATTTCTCTTACCAAAAGCAGTTTCTATCGGCGATTTTTCACACATGTTTTATTTACTCTGATGGTGGTCAAAGTCAAGGTTAATAATTAATTTTTATTAATTTCTTGCAATCGTTGTTTTTACTTTATGAAACGCAAGGTCAATCTATACAATCTCCATGTAATAGGATTGAGAAATCATCCCAAACCGGAAAAAGCCAATCTTCTTAAAACCCTTTTTACTAGCTGATATTTTAGGCAATGAAAATGTTGAAATAGGTGTGTCAATTTATCTGATTATTTTCCGTCATTGCCACATACTGTATTTATTTCAATAAAATATTTAACAAAATAATAATAATAAAAATAAAAAAAATACCCGTATTTAAGTGATAAAACGTTTTATTAGCCTTGACCTTCATCCCTCCAAGTTTAATCGATGATTAGCATGTTCTTAACAAAATTCAGCGCGCATGACCCAGAAAATGCACTTTCCCATTTATTAACCCGAATTAACGATAAGCAAATTAAGCTTAAAATAATCTAAAAAATCAGTTAAGCATTCCAAAACCGCTACAATATGTTATGATGTCACAAAATTTGAAAAGAAATATTTAAATTTTTTAACACCCAAACATTTTGTCTTAATAATAAAAAATTAATTTACCAAAAATAGTCAAAGGTTAAACTTCTAACAGGTCAAAAACATTTTTGTGAAAATTCATAATTTAATATAATCATAATAATATTTACAAACTAAAAATATGAAAAATTATCATACTGAAACTAGGTTAAAAGTTCAATTGAAAATATGTGCATTTATTTGAATAATAAAACGTTAGTTTCCGGTGAAAGTAAGAATAGCAATACTATTTCAATAAACGAACGTATTTCTGTATTTATTTTATAAATTATTGCCGTAAAGTATTGCAAATTACTGTATTTGCTTTTAAAGCAATCACCGCACTGGTACAAATTTATTAAACTTAAAAGTTATAATGCTTATACTTTCACTAAATGTTTTTTAAGTACTTTTAAACACGCTCCCTATCGATGCAATCAATTAATTATTATAAAATATATTTATTTAAAATTATGTAAAATTAATATTATAATGCAAATAAAGAAAAAAAAAATTGTAAAAATGAAAACATACTTTTATCAAAATGAAATGTTTGCGTTTTTCCCACGTAATCCACATCCACAACTGTTAATACGAAAGTTATTACGGATTATACACCTGAGACTACATAAACAGGTGGTTCCGTCTCCGTAGAGTCTTTATTTATATAATACATGTTTTTCATATCAAGATCAATCATTTTTTTCTTTAACGAACCGTCATTTGGCCCCCACTCTATAGTTGGCCGAAACGCGGCCCGCCAATCCTAAACAATTAACAAAAATTTTAATATTTACGTTAAATAATTGAATAAAATTACGAAAAAAAAAAAAAAAATTCTGTAAGTATAAAAATTATACTTACTCCTTTATATGTGTAATATGCCAAGTAACCAAAAGCGAATATCGGTATTTGTATAACCGAAACGAGAAGTAGACCCCAACCGATTCCATGGCCCCAAACTGGGTAGTCATAGCAACCATATTTTGGAGGCTCAAATTGTATACAATAAATAACAAACAATCCCTTTAGAAAAAAAAAAATTAAAGAAGATAAAAATAAAGGCGGTTCAAATGAGGTCAAAACTTAAACGCTGCTAAGTAAAGTAATTATTATATTTACAAGTAAGATAACGGGACTGATCCCTGCCCAACATATTTTCCAAAACCAGTTTGGTCTAAAGCCAAGCATGTATTGCAAATTGTCACTCACTTGTGAGATACCTGCACGAAAAAGACAGAAGAGAAAAGAATAAATAGAACGAAGATTATAATACAAGCTTCCTTCTCCTTCAAGGCAAAGAAGCTAACGACATTTCCGTTAAATATGTCAAGCATTAAATTACATGTACATGTACTAGCTAGACTCACAATGAGCATTGTTATTTTTAATTACCGTAGATCCACATAAACGCAATCATCTCGACAGCACCTACGAGTAACAGAGTAAAACCTCCTCCATAATTGTTCATTAATTCTAACACGTATTGACCACCCTGAAATTCAAATAAATAAAGGTCAAATGATTAAGAATTGCACAATTGGTCGGTTAGAATAATAATTATCGGTGCATAATGAGTATGACTATTATTCTCATGCTCTATATTTTTGTATGTAATTAATGATAAAAGATTTACACTCGTGACACAAGGGAGACCAAGAAGAAAGCAAATGGCGCAGGCAATGAAACACACTAATGGTTTATATCTTCTCGTTTTGGGAAATCCTTCGTAAACTGCTGATAAAACAGTTTCTAGCATTGAAAACTGAAAAATATAATGTACCGAGTCAAAGAGATTATAATTATTATGATATTTTTCAGAGAGGTTACCTCGCTGTCTAAGCCTAAGGTGAATAGCATGAAGAAGAATAATACGGACCAAAGCTGCGGAACAGGAAGGCGTGCTAAAGCTTCAGGATAAGCTACAAAAGCCAAACCCGGACCTATATAATTCAACAGAAATAATAATTAAAATTCTGAATTATAGTCCATGTGATAATAATTTTTTTTTTTTATTTTAAAGGTCAAGAGGTGCCTGATTTGATGACTGTTCCGATATCTCTGTTTAATTCGACGGAAAGAGCTCCTAAAACTGAAAAGATGACAATTCCAGCAATTATACTCGTTATAAAATCCAAAGAGCTCACAATCATAGCATCGCTAGAATGAAGAATAAACGTCAAATTTAATTGTTCTTCAAATAAAAGCATTTTTGGCTTACACGTGAACTTTGTTTTTAAAATTACAATAGCTGCCAAACATAAGCAGACTTCCCCACGAAATACCCAACGAATAAAACATTTGTTCAGCCGCCCTTGCCCATGCCTGTACAATTTCATTAGAATAAAATAAAAAAAAGTTAAAATGATGTCATACAAATGCATATTATCACGTAGGCTACCACTTTGTGTCATATATTTGTATAACTAAAAGATGTCAATAGAATTTGAATTGCTCCATAAATAAGTAAAATTTGTATTATTAATTTCATAAAAGCATTATTTGAATTAAAATATTATGACAATCTGTCGTTTCAAACTTTTATTTGTTGGTTTATATGCATTGTAAATGACGTAATAAAATTGAAATTTATATTTCCAAATAAAAATCAGTATTATATGCACATTTCAAAAAAGTTTTACAGTGATAGAATAATGTAATGGTTAAATATCTCTTTAAATTGCATAGTTACATTGATGGTAAGAAGTTTGTCCCATTGAGGTAGAAAAAAGTACTTGATGCCCTCTCCAGCTCCTTCTAACGTCACTCCACGAATTAATAAAATTATTAAAATAACGTAAGGAAATGTTGCGGTAAAATAAACAACCTACAATAATCGTTAAAAAAAAAGTATAATAAAAAAGGCCAATGAACTGAATTAAAACTCATATACTTTTCCAGCTGATTTAATGCCCTTAAATAAGCAAAGAAAAACGATTATCCAGGCTAAAAGAAGACATAAGGTTAAATCCCATCGAATTTGACCAATGTCTCCAATTCCATTTGCATCATTTAAACCAAGTACGTATTTTCTAATTAAAACCATTTGTTAAATTGATTTTAAATTTGAATTACAAAAATAGTGAATTTATTACGTCCAATACTGTTCAGACGGAGTTTCCAGTTGAGCTTGGCATGTCTCATTTACAATAGATGACGTTAAATTAACGCCACGAGTCTAACAAACCAAATAGCAATAAAATTAACTATATATCAATATATTTTCCATATAATGTTAAAAATACGCCATTTCGAGTGTAACATCTACTGTCAGCTCCCCACCAATCCATACAACGGCCCCATGGTACTTCCGACGCAAACGAAGCGGCCATGTAGTGGATAGTGTAACCAATAATCACAGTGTAATAGATGGAAACAATTAAAGAAATAACTATCATAGCTGCACCAACGCCTAGTTTTAATACAAATAATTCAGATTTACAATCGATTTCGTAACTTTGTTATTGGTTTTATTACCAGTTGCAATTGGACAACATTTCCAAATTGTCATTGGTCCCATTCCAGAGTATTGGCCCATGGCCAATTCAATAAAATACATTGGTTTTCCGATGAGAATGAGCAAAATGGTATATGGTAATAAAAATGCACCTAGAATTAGAATTGCTTTTGTAAATAAGAATAAACAGTGATTGAAAATTACTGAAAATATTGTAGCCTACATGTACATGGACATGATAGATATATTTAAATGAGAATAAATTATACTGTCAAAAATATTTTCGTTGCTTTTAGCAAATTTTGTTTTAAAAAAACTGATAACAAGACAATATTAAATACATAATTATAAAGCCTAATTTTGACTTTAAAAACCGAATTTTAATTTAAAATTACGAACGCAAATTCCGGCGAAGCTAGATATAAGCTGGGCTCAATAAACTAATTGGAACACCTAAATCCGGTTCAACTAAAACAACAATCCGAAGAGATAAATTAAATTATGCACGAAAATGTTAAAAGCCAGCTGAAGACATTGTTCTTTAAATCTCATAAACTGTTCGACTTAATCATACTTCTCGAGTTTCTTTTTGCGGGTTATTGAACAGCTTCACATTGAGGTGTGAATCGTTAACTTTTGCAGTTACGGTATATTTAACTTTTTCGAAATCAACACCGTCGAAATTGTTAGTGGTTTAGTAATCATTTTTGTGGGGTAACACGTCCGTTTACTTTGATTTGGGTTATTTTTGTCTTATTTAGGTAGGCGAATAAGGAAAACACTTTGGCTCAAACTACAAGTACATGTACACGGGTAGTTACTATTGAAAACAAAATTTTAATATCTGATTCACTCGAGCACTGGCATCTATCTTGCCTTTAGTACTAATTATTGCAAAATTGGAGAATTGAAAGAAGATTATTTGGAAAACTAAAACTTTCGTTCTTGTTTTGACTTAAACCGGTTTTATATCTACATGTCTACATTTCAAAAGAAATTTGAAGTTCAATTCTTGCAATCATGAAAGTCGATCAGAAAAATAAATTAAATAATTTATTACAGGAAATATCAAAATTTTAAAATGTAAGTAACTTCTTTTCATTATAAAGCCATTTAATAAAATGAATACGGGCACTCTATAATTAAATACTTTTATTAAAGCAATTTTTTTTAATTAAAAAAAATTACTTATCAAAATTTATTTGAAATTTGAAGCTGAATAAATAAATTTATTTAATTAGTTACCGGGTATATTAAAACAACTCTCAAAATTTAAAAACTTTTTATCAACAATACATGTATAAATAAAAAATATTAACTACCGTACCGTATTAATAACCAAGTGGCATATAAAATAGGGCATGGTGTATAATACCTAATACCGGTAATTAAAAAAAAAAAATAAGCACTGCTAGAGGGAAACATTAACGATAGATCTCAGTGTCACTGTTTAATAATTAACAGGTATCCCTAAAAATTATCGTGATTTGAGGTGCAATGTAGGTTAGCCAAGTCCCGCCAAATTTTAAATTCACCGGACCGTAGTAAATCAAAGTTACATATTCATTCAGTAAACCGTGTATAATCGATGGCCTATTTCTAGAAACAGTCAAAGACTTGGATGTGCCAACTTCCAAGGGCTGAATCATTAAACTGTGACGATGACATCATTGTTTTTGCCAAAAAATGACATTTTACCGCTTTCAATTTTATTTTCACTGTGTCTAATTTAATTTGCATTCAACGTGTTTACCACGTAACTCATCAATACTAATAATTATGGCTTATTAAATATTATTATGCTATTCAATGTCTCGGGCACAGCAATTATAAATAAAAATATAATAATAATAAAAAATGTAATTGAAATAGAGTGCAATTGCCTTTAAAAGTCTTTGGCTACCGGTACTTTCTAAATTCCAAATAAATCCTAAAGCTTTTAAAAAAATAATTATAAGTTGTTATTTTTTTTTTACAAGTTATAATTATTGTTTTATTGCTTTAAACCGTTATTTTTTAATTTAAAAAAAAAAAGTATTTCAAAATGTTTTACTGTACTTATGCTAGTTTTTAAGATCGCTAAATAATTATATTTTATTTATAGATTTTAACAATAATGTTGAGTGTCATTATTTTTATTTAAGATTTATTATTCCCGGAATAAATAAATTGCGGTCAACTTGATTTTATTGACCAATAATTTACTTTTAAAGTTTCTGTACGTTTCAAATGCACGTTTACAACATTATTATGCAATGTCACAAATTTAGTTTAGTCATAAATAACCCTCAAACAAAGCTCAATTAATCAACAAAGTTTTTGTACATAATAGTATAATCGTTTACACTATAATAAAACAAATTATTCTCAATACAATTTTTTTTAAATTTAAATACCGGTATATTTTAAATAATAATTATTATAAAAGCTTATTTCACTCACCTCCTCCATTTTGATAGGCCAGATAAGGAAACCTGAAGTTGTTCAAAAAAATACTCAGAATTAAAATTAAATTCAAATGTCGCAATTGCTATTTAAAAATATAATTATTAAATAAATAAAAAAAATGTTTGCCTCCAAACGTTTCCTATTCCGACTGACAGACCGATGCACGACAGAAGAAACTCCGCTCTGTTTCCCCAAGTTTCTCGTTCCGGTTCATCGTCGTCTAACCTCGTAGAACTTTCAGCCACCGTTTTCACTCCATTCTGTGCCAGTTGATTCGATGACATTTTTAATTTAATAAAATTAATATGGAAATTACCTTCAATTTCGAACCACCCATCAGTAATCTTTACCGATGAAATAACGACTGAAATAAATCCCAAACAAATAAATTCCTTGGTGCACGACAATGTTTCACAGAATTTCAAAACAAATCCTGTATTACACTACAATAATAAAATGAAATCATATAAAAAAAAAATTCAACGCGGTGGCGGTACGTTAACAACAATGACTTTTAGCTGTCTCGAAAGGAAAATTCGTGATACAACAAATAAACAAAAAAAAAAAAAATTTCAATGACGAAATTTTAGCTTGATGACTGATGCATTAGTTGAATGTGAGAAAGAGAGGAGGGTTGAAGTGAAGGTAGAAGAGAAATGTACCTGCGCGATTGGAAGAGGAAAAATGGTAATTGACGAATTTGATTTACCTAGAAGAAAAAAAGAGAAACCCACCACAGCACAATAATAATTAGAAGTGTAGAATGACTCAGTTCAAGGATATACACAATATTTTTTTTTTTCTTTCTTTCTTTTTACTCCTTCTAAAATATGAAAGTGTGCTTCATTTTACTTTACTTTATTACAAGAGATAGTTCTTTCTGCTTGACTTGTTTATGAATTTTTTTTTTTTGTTTTTAATTTAACTCCCAGAAAATGAATGTAAGTACCAACCAGAACTTTATAAAAGTATTTTAAGTTAAGTTAAAATTACCATGTAGCGCATTGTGTACTAAATTCTATTTACTACAAGCTACGCTGCACTTATTTATCGTCAATATGCGTAAAATAAATAATTTTGACACACATTTTTCGCAATTTTTTTTTCTTTTGTGCTTTTATAAAACCAGTTTAAATTAGAGCTATCGTTCAAGGTTAACTTTTCAATGTGAGCTTCCGCAAATAAATTGAAACACATTTTGATTGCAATTAATACGAGTTCGTTAATCATTCACTGAATCTATAATTATTAATTAAAAAAATAGCAAATTCTAGATGTCGGTAGTTTATTAAAATTATTATTCGAATGTTATTATAGAGGGCAAATTTCCTCATAACCGTCCGGTAACGTTGCCGAAAATCTTTCATTATTAAATCAAATTGATCGTTGAAAAATTGACACAACCAACAATTAACATTTTGCTCACCTCGCTGGTTTCCATTTTTTTTTACAAACATATTATCCAATTAAAGTACATAATTTTATTGTATTATCAGAGTAATTATGATATACAGACTGTATAAATTTATAAATTTTTAAATCGGCTTACTTGTACTGTTTAATACAGTACATGTAAACCGATTTAATTACAGTATGTTGGAAGTTATCGAAACGAATTATTTTGATATTCTGTGGTCATTTTAAGAACTTTAAAAATCCTTTATTTTAAATCTTAAAACTTACATGAGCCAATATCTCGTAAAAACTAGACTAATCTAGTTTGAAATTTAATACACAATTAATCTAAAATTTGTAAATTAATATAGGATATTGTTAAGTAGACTATTGTACAGTATTACTGAATTAAAAAAAAAAAAAATGATAACTGCAACGCAAATTTTTTTTGTCATTTTAATAGTTGTTTTTTTTTTTTTTAACTTCTACAGTAATTTGTAGTTAAAAAACATAATTGCAGTTTGTGAACAATAGCAACCGGTACCAGACTCAGCATGAAGTAAAAAATTCTAACATTTTTGTTTACCGGTAACCGAGTTTTTGAGTGATGTACACAATCAAAATATCAAATTAATATTTACTAAGAAAAAGATTTCAAAATCTTAAATTTAATATCCTTTTGGTTTAAGTTAAATGATTATTCATTATGAAGAAATTGATTTAGCAAACTTGAAATTTCATATAAACTGTTCCTTGTATTGCTTAAAAAATATTTTTTTTTAATTTAAAAAAAGACAATAAAAACACCAGCGTTTTATAAAATATTGAATATTAGTCACCTAAATTTAAACAAATACCACTTTTGTGCTAACGCCGTACATTAGTTATTACATAAATCCAGTAAGCTCGACTTTTAGACGACTGAAAACGAATCTCTTAAAATAATAATCTGCTGTAAATTCGTTAGCTGCCAAAATGTTTACGTAATTGCACGATTATAAAACTTCTGAGACGGTTAACTGAAAGCATTATCTTATATGAGGTATTTCAAACAATTTTTAAACTTTCACGACAATAGAATCTAAATCCTAGTGTAAATTGCTATCGTGGTGCAAGGCACAATAGAAAATTTTGAAAAACCCGATTTCCCACTCGTTTCCTGAATTTCTAAATACGGATTATGTTATCTAATTTTCCGCCTTAAAAGTAAATAAAAAAATACATTTTGAAATAAAAATGTCAAGGTATATTTGTTAATATTAGGTTATAAAAAGTTGAGATTTTTGGCAACGTTTTAATTTTTATATTTATAAAATATTTAAAAATTAAGTAATTCTTTAAAACTCGTAAAAATGTGCTCATTTGATTACAAATATTTTGTTACATGGACGTAGAAACAGTGTAAACCGGCATAACTTTAATCGCGTCCGGAAAGTCAATTGCCAGTGAAATGGGTTCTTTTGTGGAGGCATCATTAGGACCCCAAGATTCTAACGGTCTAAACGCAGCCCGAATATCGCCTTTCCACCAGTAATAAATTAACTGATAAACAGCAAAAGCTGGAATTTGAATAACGGAAATTAGCAATAAACCCCACCCAATTCCGTGGCCCCAAGTTGGATATTCGTAACAGCCGTAAAGCGGTGGCACAAATTGAGCGCAGTAAAAAATAAACAAAAACTAAAAAAAAAAAAAAAAAAACAAACAATAAAATAAAATAAAAACAATTAAACGTGATTAATTCAAAATTAACACATTCAAAATAGGTTATAAAATATAGAATTCCCAATTAAAATTTCAAAAAAATGAGAACATAATTATTTTAAAAATTCATTTCGTTTCACTTCATATCAGATACAGTAGATTAAAATAGCTAATTTGCTAAATTTTTGAGTAAAAATAATAAATGGGTCAATTAACACTTACCAAAAGTAAACAAGGACAGCAAAATACCCAGCAAACTCTCCAGTAGAGATTGGGATAAAATCCCAACATATATTGAATATCCGAACAAAACCTCGACACACCTTTATTTAACGCAAACAAATATTAAAATTAATAACCACTTTCAAGCGCTTACGATCAAAGCTAATAGTTTTACCAATTCAAAAAGTATTTTATAAGGTCAAAGCAATTAGTACGTTTAGTAAAAAAAGAACAAATTACCGTATATCCACATGATTCCAATCATTTCCATTGCACCAATTACTAAAACTGTGAATCCTCCTCCATAGTTGTCCATCAACTCAAGCACATATTGCCCACCCTATTATTATTAAAATTTATTAAATAACATTTTTAAAAAAAAGTTTTTGTCTAAAAAATAAAAGTCGATAATTTAAATTTAAAATATAATTGATTCAAATACTGGCTAACGTTGTAAAATATACAATAATTATTTAAAAACTGTTTTAAGTTCTATTACATTAGTTTTAAAAAAAATATTTTTGAGTTTTATTTTTTAGATCAGTAAATTTTAAAAGTTCACATTAGTAACACACGGCAATCCCAATAAAAAGCACGAAACACAAGCTACCAAGCACACGTATGGTTTATACTTGCGAGTAATTGGGTATTCGTCATACACAGCTGTCAAAACTGTTTCTAAAGTTGAAAACTAAAAAGAATTTTTTTTATTATTAATTACTCGTTAAAATCAATTTTAATTTTAAATAAATTACTTCGCTATCCAAGCCCAGCGTGAAAAGCATAAAAAAGAATAAAACCGACCACAGTTGAGGTATAGGAAGTCGTGCTAAAGCTTCGGGGTAAGCCACAAAAGCTAAACCCGGTCCTATAATTATGCGTTGACACACTCGTCATTATTCGAATAAATTAATAAATAATTGATTATCTAATTAACCTGATTTTACAACATCTCCGATATCTCGGTTCAATTCTAGCGATAATGCCCCCAAAACTGAAAATATGACCACTCCGGCAATAATACTGGTAATAAAATCCAACGAACTCACTACTAGAGCGTCTCTATTTACCCAAATAAAAAAATTAATAATTTTTAAAAACTAAACAATTAACGCCTGTTCGCTTATTTCGTACATGTGTATTCTAGTCTTAAATTTAGAGTAGCTGCCAAACATAATGAGGCCACCCCAGGAGATACTCAGTGAATAAAACATCTGTTCCGCTGCTTTCGTCCATGCCTTTCAAGCAAAAATGTAATACACTTCAAACTCAACAATTATTTAGAATAACTATCAAAAAATTATTTTTTACTTACCGTGATGGTGAGAAGTTTTTCCCATTGAGGGTAAAAGAAATAAATAATACCGGTTGATGCACCCTCCAAGGTAACTCCACGGAAAAATAAAACTAAGAGAATTACGTAAGGAAAAGTGGCGGTAAAATAAACAGCCTGAAAATCAAACATAAACATCAATTCCATGAATTTTAAAAAAAAAAAAAAAAAAAAAAATACGAAACGACCTTTCCGGAGGATTTGATTCCATTGAAAAGACATAAAAACACGATGATCCAAGTCAATAGCAAACATAGAGCCAGGTCCCAACGCACGGAACCAAGATCACCTATCCCACCAGATTCGTGCAAATGTAAAACGTATTTACTAAAAAAATATATATCCGAGTAGTTATTTTTACTTGTTATAATACAGTATACTGAATAATATTAATTATTACGTCCAATACTGTTCTGACGCCGTTTGGAGTCTATTGCTACATGTTTCATTGGTGTGATTGACACCCATTGTGCTATTCAGGAACTCACTTAGGTTCTATTGTAAAAGAAAAAACTAAATAAAGTAAACAAATAAATAAAGCTATTTGTAAAATAATTTAATTACTCTTCCCCGTTGGTAACAATTACTATCCGACCATCCCTCGCCGCATTTTGACCACGGAACTTCATAAGCAAACGACGCACACAAATAGAAAACCGTGTAAGCCACAATTACCGTGTAATAGATGGCAACTATTAACGAAATTATAACCATTGCCGCTCCGACACCTAATATTTAAATAAAATATTTTTTATAAAGTTATTTTTACAATCGTTGCTAAAAATATTGACAAACCCATGGCAACTGGACTACAACGCCAAACACTCAGGGGACCCAATCCTGAGTATTGACCCAGTGCTAATTCCATAAAGTACATTGGCTTTCCGATTAAAATAAGAAGAATTGTGTAAGGAAGTAGAAACGCGCCTTGAAAAATAAATATTAAAAAACATTTTAGACGCTCCATGTAAAACTAATTGTTGAAATATTAAGTTATTATTTATTGTGACCATTTAAGGTTTAAACAAACATTTCTGCAGACAATGCATTTTATAATTCTAGGAAAAGACTTTCACCTTCAATCTACAGCTTTAATTTCAGAATAAATTTTTAATATAATCCCTCACTCTATACTTTTTTATTTGCAGAATGGCTTAATTTTATGACTAATTCGTAGAATTCTACAACGCCAAAACTTTACATTTTCGTGCATTTTGTATTTAAATAACTTTTATGAACACAGTGAACGGAAAAAAAAATGAACCTCTTGAATAACTACAATAATCTATGAAATAATTTGTTCATTTTAATCAAACACGAAAACTTTCAATTTAATGGTCATAAACCGCATATAATTATCATAATTTTATTTGTTCTACAGTGTGCTCCAAATGTCCTCTTCACCAGTAACCTTAACACCATTGGCAGCATTCATATTATTACAACTTGATAAAATTTGTTCCATACAATACGACACTTTGACGTCAGTTTTTAACTGGCACTGCTCATGAATAGTCTCATTATTGTTTAGTCTAATAAAGTTTTAGTTTCTATAACATATTTTGGTATTTATTTCTCTTGTTATTGAAGTGCTTCGGTTTTTTTCGTTCACCATTATATTGTAAAATACAACTATTTTAATTTTATTTATAAAAAATTGTAATTACCACCGCCGTTTTGATACGCAAGATACGGAAACCTAAAAATTAAAATATTTTAAATTTTTAAAGTAAATAAATGAATAAACCAAGAAAAATATTTATTACCTCCAAACATTTCCTATCCCTACTGATAATCCAATGCATGATAATAAAAACTCTGTTCTTGATCCCCAAGTTTCACGTTCTGGAATTCCGTCTGAGGAAGCATCAACCGCTTTTCCGGTTGGAGTTGGGTAGGTTATACTACCTCCACTCCCACTGCCCGATAACACCTATACGAAAATAAAGTTACAGTACTGTACAGTATGTATAAAAATGTAATGCTATTCTTTTAACAATTTGCAACAGAAAAATACATTTCCCAAAAAAAAAAATTTTTTTTTTTATCCCAAATCAATAAAACTAAAATAAAAAAAAAAAGATCGTATCACGTTTATTTTGATTATTTGAATTTAATCATAAATTATTTTGGTTTAGAAAAAAATCATACATTTATTCAAAAATAAAATAGAAACAGCGCAATGTAAAGAGAAAATCTGTTAATTAATGTATACTTCGCTCCAATTGTCACTAAATCACAAATAATGACTGTCATTTACTGAACGTTTATACACATTTAAATGGGCCATTGCATGCGGGTATTATAAATATTATTGTTGCAGATAAATCAAGTTCAAGAGTTGACAGTCCGTCCGTACAACTTGACATTAGAAATTCGAAACTCGCAAATATTTGCTTTAAAATTCTTTTCATTTGAAACAATAATTATATGTACAGTCAATAATTATAATTTAAATAGGTTAATGATTATTTATTATTTTTGCCAAACTGTTAACGAGTAAGTGTGATAAAAATATACTGAACTGTTGCTTCCAAACGTGAATTACAAACAATCAGGTTAATCGTTTCTCTTTCCTGTAACTGTACTTGCACTGTTCATATTGTTTAACATTACCACATTAACCACAATTTTCCAATCAAAAATAAAAGAAAAACAAGATGATTCTATGTCATTTTTGGAGAATAAAATTTGAAATGAAAGTGAATCAAGAATAACAAACCAGATCTTTTCGTCAAATAAAAGAGCTATTTAAAGAAATAATAAGGTAGATAATTCATTTTTATTTGATTCTTTGAATCAAATTAGTGTTTCAGTTGTCAAGAACGTTTTCTTTATGTTTAATTTACGATCTACTGTTTAATGTAGGTTTAAAATAAAATCGAACATTTCCAACATTACCACGCCCTATGACATTTGAATGCTAGCTGGTTAAGAGTCACCTCATTTCCTCAAAAAAATTGCTCTCTTTTTAAAAAATACTTTTTCGGGTACCGAAAAACCTCAAAATTAAAGCGTTTTAAAACTTCATAGAAAAAGAAAAAAATGAAAACGATTCAATCTCACTTTTGCATATTAAGATACTCTAATTAAATGAAACGCTGGTTTCAACTTAATGGCAAATCCGCTTTAAAACCTGATGACATGTAGTATATTATCAAAATCAACAATACAAAACATGTTATTACTTTTGTACACGCTTTTAGAATGATAAAATAACCGACAAAACTTCTTTTCGAACTATTTCCCATTTTACTAAATCTTACCAAAAAAAAAATCTTTCAAAAAATTAATTTAAAATAACAAGAGCCTGAGAAAAACTAAACTTCAAATAATTAAAAAAAAAAAAAAACCCCATGAAGATTTTTAACACCTTAGAATATTTCTGGAAGTCAATTAGCCTTACTAATAAAATTAACATTTTTTCTAACATCAATGAGTCATTAACACCATAAAATCCTCTAATGAATAATTTCGGAAAAGAAATAGAAATAATTAATATAATAATGTATGACAAACGCAAGAAAAACCTGAAAGTTACTAAAAGATCTCAAAAGCATTTGTGTGTGCGAGTAAAAAACAAAGTAATATAACAATAAGAATTCAAAAAAAAAAAAAACTAACAAAATTTGCATAAAGTGAAACTAAAGAAAGCATTAAAAAAAGTAAATAAATATAAACGTTATATTGTAGGCTTTAAGATGTTAGCGCCCTTTACTGTTTACAACTTCTCGCAGCAGAGCGTGAAATTCTCTTCAATAAACAGAATGCACTAACGATAAATAAATGCCATCTTGACTAATTTCGAGACTAAAATATGATGAAAAGTTTGTTTCCGTTTGCCTGCCAAATAATGAACCTAGCAAAAAACGAGAAGATGGAAACGAGCCAAAAAAGAAAAAAAAAAAACAACAACAAGCTTCACTTACTAAAAGTAACGAATTAAAAAATATATTTTGCATTCAAATTGATTATTGTGCTGATTCATTTCATCAAACTACTCGTACCTGCGTGCAAATACTAGAATAACAAATAGAGGTCATTCAAACAATTTTTTTTCGTCAATAACAGTAACATTAGAAGAGCAAAATAAAACCCCCAACTCAAAATTTTCAAGGTGTCTGGTCTTTTGTTTACCCAACTTGAATAATAGCTTTTTATTTAAAAAAATAAATAAATGATGCACCACACAAGACGCGTCATTTTTAGATAAAACAAAATTATTGCATTTGCATAGTACCGATATTATTATTTAATTTCGTCAACAAATTTAATTCTGCATTTGTCGTAAACAGCGTTGAATTAATTAATTGAAGTACTATCAGTAAAAATGGCACACTACTTTTTTTTTTTAGGAAATACAGTATTTAATTAATTCTTTTGATGAAAATATCACGCTTTAATAATTATTTGCAACTACTTTTAATAAATCAGAATTACACCATCAATGCAGCATAAAACTCAAGTTAAAAGTCATAATATATAGGTGGGATACTGTACACCTTTTATTAAAATAAGCGAAATCAATGAAAAAAAAAAAAAAATATCTTGTCTTAAATTATTCCAAATTAACATATTACCAAAACGTCAAACTTTATAATTATATAAGTAAGCAAAAAATTGTTGATCTAATAAAATTAGTAAACTAGCCACTTTTCATAAAATGCAAATCAGTTGTTTTCAGCTAATTTATGCATTTTAATAATACTGTACTAGAATGTGTTTAATTGCTCTTAAAAATAGTCATCAAAAAAGATGAAATTTAATAGTGTAATAATTGTGCTATTAAAAAGCGAAAACATGTTTAGAAATAGCCCGTGTAAATAAAATAATAACAATGTTGTTATATCACATTATACGAGCAATACTCACAAAATCACATTAATTTTCATAAGAAAAAAAAAACATGCGACTAAGAAAGAAAAAAAAATATGGCAAAAAAAAAATTTTAATAGCTCAATTAATTTTTCAAAAGAAAATTATTTTGGCACTGTATTGTCATTTTACCAAGTTCAAGAAAGTTCATTTAACCTAACAATTTCCTAGTAACCATATGTCACTTTATGAAACTTATTCTTACTTAAAAAAAAACTTGAGCGTAGCCTTTGCTCCTTAGTTAACCTGTTAATATCAATCAAATTAAAAGTTAGTTACCGGTATAGTAAACGCTACTATTAAAATGCGTGACAAGATTTTAAAAATAAAATGGGGGAAAAACCAGCAATAACTTTATTTTTTTGTTTTTCTTTATAAAAAAATGTAGTTATTATTTCTAACCACGTGCGCGTTAATAAATTTAAATTACGTAAAACAATTTTTTCTAATATCTTAATTGATATTAAGTAGTAAATTATTAGCGACACTCACCTTATTGCTAACCATCGTAGTGTTGATTACCGACTGACAAATTGCCAAATAAAATCGTAATAATTTCGCTCGAACTTGATTGCGCAAAAGAATAAAAATGTCCAGTTTATATTTTTATTGTGTACTAAAAAAAAAAAAATCCGGTTAAAACAACCAAAATCCAGTTAGTTCATTTGGTCAAAAACAATTCGATGAACGAATAATAATCTTGTCGAGTTTTATGTGTGGTACAATTGTTGGACATTCAACTCCTACACGTATTTCGTAAATCATTCAAAAATAAAATCATCCGGTATAATTATAAAAAAATAAAAACCCGCTTCACTTTTCATTCGTTCAATTAGAAAACGCGTTAAAAAGAGACCCGGTTGAGGAAGTTGAGCCACCTGAGGATAGCACCTACTCATTCACGGTACGGTCACAGTAGAAAGCCAAACTGGACTGAAGGAAGAACAGAGGTTGAACTGGGAAAACCCCGCGCATGTAGGATGGGAGAGGGAGAAAAAATTCGTTCGCGTCATAGGTTAACTTTTTACTCATACAGTAGGTAATAAATACAAAATGAGGAGAGAGAGAGAGAAAAAGATTTAAAAAGAATTTATCCTTATGCCGCGCTCAGCCAATGGGGATTGCCGGTTGCTGATGGATAATAATTAGAAGCAGAGTTCATAAAAAATTTGCATCTGTTTACGAAACAAAAATATTGAAGTAAAATAATAATAAAAACGGATTATAATATTATACAGAAACCACATTAGTACTCGTGGCAAATGCAATTAAAAAATACGTTAAGACTTAATAATTATAATCATCGTACCGGGACTTAAATTTGGTTAATTGGTCGAGTTAATTATTATGACTCAGACAGAAATAATGTATTGTTCGTGAATACAGACATCCTAACGATCAAATTCCGTAAACTGATTCATATCAAAAAAGCAATAATTTTTCAAGGTAATTATTATTGTTCTTGTTAGATGAAATTAAAAACTACTGTACACGTAAAAGTAAGAAAAAATATCGCTTGAAAAATAAGGATTATTAGTATTAATACAAACTACGAGGGTAGGCTGATAAGTAATGCCTCCACCTCCATATCTTTTGAACGGATTGGAGCACTGTCTTCAAACA
>JAQGAZ010001464.1:0-29241 GCA_034692225.1 Polydesmus complanatus
TAGCGAGAGTGTAAAAATCGAAAAGGTGGGTGGTGGTGATGGGTGGGAGAAAGAATTGTTGTTGAAAATTTGAGGCCAATGATTTAACGAGTCAAATACCTATTTTTACAGACATGGGAGAGGGGGGTTATTAGAGGCGGTTGAGAGAGACAGAATCAGGTTTGGAGGTGACCGTGAGGTGCAGAGCCACAGGTGACAATTATTATTATTATTGCTATGACTCAAAAATGAGTTACCTAGCGTTACCGGTTACGCTCTCGCTTAAATTTCGTAAGACTTTACACAGTATATATTTTTTTTAAAAAAAAATTGCATAGTCAAGCAAAATATTATCTATTCGTTTCGCTTTGACCGGAAATTTTTTCTCCTCTTATTCTTTTTATATAAATCCGATTAATTATTTAGAATGTGTGCAAGCTCAAGAAAGTTTAAATTACTTTTTTTCCTCGCGAAATTTGGGCAAATTTTTCTTAAAATTGCAAATTTCTCTCCTTCCCCCAATCCCCTCAACTCATTTTTTCGTTTTCTAAGTGAGAGTACGTGTTACTTACGGTGCATTGTATTTTGTATAGTTAATGAGATTTTTTAATCGAAAATTAGTTTTTTTTCTCTCCTTTCATTTTTTTTTTGTAAGTCTCATCCTTTCAACTTTTTAATTTCAGCCTTTTTATTTTTGATTGTCAGCCGTGGAACATAAAGAAGAATAGCTTAGCTAAGCTAAACCAGCTCGTTACATGTGCTCGTTTCACTCCTAGAGGGAGCTCAGGTCCTTCTCAACGAGGTAAGCAAATTTCTTTTTTATTACAGTACATGTGCATGTATTTCACTCTGGGACTAGTAGGCTACTACGACGTGGGGAAAACAGAGCGTGTATTTAACAGTATTAATATTTAATACGTATTACACTGTACGTTTGATCGTAGTTCTGAAACATCGTTAAATGGTTAAAAAAATAAGTTTTCAATAATTATTTTAAACTACAGTAAGCGTTAATAATTAATAAAGAAGAATGAGTTCTGTGATGTTGTCAAAAACATTGATATTTAGCTAGGCAAATTATTTGTAAAAATCTCGTAAATTTACAACGCTTAATAATTATTAACAGAAAATGAAAAGAAAAAACAACATATTACCGGGTTTATTTAAATAAATAGAAACATCTACCGTATTTTCACTTATCATAGAACGTAAAATTTAATATTAATTTTTCAAACGGGACAAATTTTAATTTTAAAAAAACTAGAGAAATCAACTTTCTATTTCGACGAACTATCCTCTTATTTTCTATGTACTGTATAAATGAACCTTGCATAAATATAATTTCTATAAAACAGGGAAACGTTTAAATTTTGGAGCTGCAGTGGTTTTGCACCAAATAGGGTTGAAAAGGCTCTTTTAAGAAGCACCGCTACAGTATATTAAGGGATACGGTACTAAAATAAAATAAGTTATACTGTATAACGACTTAATCGTTCAATATTACAAATTATTACCGGTATTTGTAATAAAAAAAAATATAAGTAACAGAGAATTTTGAGTACAGTGTACCGACAATCATAATGCCGAAATTTTGATGTATAAAAACTAATACTTTTATTCATTCGAGACAGTATTTAGCTTCTCCCCCCACCTCTCTCTAATACCGAAAAAAAAGTTTTGTTTTTGGTCTATTTAATTCTGCCTTAAGGGATTTTTATTAAAATCCGAGTGGAACAGCTGCGAAATAGCTGGCCCACTCAATTTTGAAGGGCTAAAAATTGGCTCGCTCATTTTCAACTACAGCACAATCATGTAAACGAAAGTGGCGACATCATCAAAATTTTTTATATATTTTTTTCTCCCCTATGACATATTTGATTCATTTCCAATGGTGAATTGGAGGAACACGTAGCGACCCTAGTGACATAAAAGTTTCATCTTAGCCAGTTATAAATTTGCACCGCTAGCTGTTTTCTTTTCCAATATAATTGGCGGCATATTTATTTTAATTGGCCAATTTTTTTTTCTTTTTTTCTACCTGTGCTTTAACATCCTGCTTCAAAATGTTGTTGTTCGACGTGACGTCACCCGAGCAGCCATTTACAGCCTTTCCGTCACGTTTTTACGACACTTTTCCTCCGAAACTGTCGGTCGTAAAAGCGAGGTGGGGCAGGCAGGGGCCATGTGGGAGTTGAAAGACGACATTCGAAGAAAAGACAGGTAAAGCAATTAGAGCTGGCAAGAGCATGGGCGCATGCGCAGTGGATTAATTAGATTGTTTCTCTTCGCGATTAGCCTGTTCGCTCGACATTTTCTTCCCTACATTTTCTTATTGTCCGTTTTTTTCGACGTGTTTCTCGCCATAGTCGAGGTTGGCGATGGAGAAGAACGTTAATTTTGAAAAACAACAATAAAGCAACAGCGCCCTCTGGTGGATTCAAACGGTTTTTCCAATTGCCTCTAATAAAGCTGTAGGATGGCAATCGTGCCAAATTGCGAGAGCAAAGTTGGGGGGGAAAAAAAGACCGTTTGACTTGATCAAAATTTGATTGCACATAAAATAAGAGATTTGGCTTGTATAAATTAAGCGGATAATCTAGGTAGGCGGAGGTAGGAGGGTACGCAATCGCTTTTTTCCCCCCTAATTATCTGTTTTTTGTGTTTAGGGATCTTTAATACACGAAGTTTCAATTGCGTATTTTGGGTGCTCATATTTCTCAAAAGTAGATTATGCATTTAATGGGAACGTTATAGAGTGGTGCTAACGTGATGATGCATTGTTTCGTCATATTTCGTTGTTTATCATAACATTGTTCAATAATAATTGCCCAAAGTGGTAAGCGTTAAAATGTAGCTGAATGTCAGTTTAGCAAGGTTTTCACGCCGAAAACTCGTCTAACTTACATGGTATTACTGTATTCTAAAACTCCCATTTAAATCCTTATAATTGCTGTGCGTCTTTACTCCTTTACTTTTTATCGCTGTTTTAGCGGCTAAACGAATAAGTTGATCTAATTTATGATAACTTACGATATGATGAAATAGATGCTGTTACAAGAAAAATTACCGAAGAAAGAATAAAATGCTTAGTTATTCATTTTATATAAAATGTTAGATCAGCATTTAAAGTGGGAAATTTAATACTGTACATTAGTTTGTAGGTGACAAAATTTATGTGTTTGGACTAACTTTTTGACACGAGTTATAAACCTTCACGGGAAATGAACCATTATTTTTCTGAAGGTTTTTATCTTAAAAGAAAAACTCCGATTTTGATAGTGTTTTTAAACATGATGTTATTAAGGATTGTCATTTGAATTTTAATGGATTTATAAATCACGAAAGTGTCATAAAGGCTGTTTTCTTCACTCGTTTGTATTTCGGTGGCACCGCATAATCTGGAATTCTAGATTAGATGGCTTAATATTGATTTTTAAAGTTTTTGTCGCTTTTTGACGAGATTAAGTTTCCTCAAAAAAAAAAAAGTTTTGCTAAAACTCCTTTCTAGAATTAGATTAAAACTACTAGTATTCCCAATTTAAGTCTACTTCTTTGATATAAAGAAGATTTGGAAAGTAAAAAAATAAATGTTTTATTTTCCATTCCAGTTACTCGTATAACGACAATTTTTAGACAATCTTATTGGACATTTAATTTCAGATATTTTTCATTCAATTTTTCAATTTTTTAAAAAAATTTATTTAAAACCGTTGAAAACGGCATAAAACCGGTTTCTCAAACTTACGATTTTTTGGTTACTGTAGCTTTTAGTTCCCAATCAAACGACACTTTGGCTGACGTTACGATGTAAATAATATTTAAATGCAGAATGAGAAGGATAAACACTGTATTGCGTGTTTGAGAAGCGAGATAGATGGCGAATTGAGTGAAGAGAGGATTGTTGTACGGTAGCGCACGACTCGAATTACACGTGTAGACCGAAAGAGGGCGCTATTTAGGTCATGTTTTAGTATCGGGTCTTGCGAGTGTTGACAGACGATAAGGCGAGAAAGATTAAAAGGAGCGAGAATGACCAACGGTCAATAATGCAATATGGACAATAGGTTCGGCATGTTCTGCGCTTGTACGTCCGAGTGCACGTGAGAGTGAAAGGCAGGAGGGTAATTAGATGTACAAAACGTTAGTTGTTTTGACACCGAAAGAACAAGATGTTGTTGTCTCTTCCAGCGATTTCAACGTCGTAAATACCCACACCCACTATCTGGCCTATAAAGGGGTTAAAGGTGAGTTTGGTGCTAAGCCAAATACAGTGCGTAGTTGTTTGGTCACTCGCGAATCCCATATAGTGACCGGGTACCTAGTGCTCCAGTGTCAATCGGAGATCTCGCTATTTGGGTGCAAAGTTAAAGATAATAAAGCAGCGGCGGTAGTGTTCAGGCAGGGTAGGGTGATTTACGACACTTGATTGCCGTATCGTTTGCTAACCATCGATTCTACACCTCTTTTATTCCCTCGTTTCGCCAACCAAAAATTCCTTTCGAGCAAATTGGTGCCTTGCCAATCTCTCATTACTTTTAGGAGAGATGGGGTAGAAAAAGGGGGTGGATAGGGAATGCGACCTTGTTTTTTCTTCTGCTTTTTCAATTCGAAATTGGTAAAAAAAAAAATATATTTTAAATTTATTTTGGAAATCTTTCAAATTTAGAAGAATGAAAATGTGAAAGATGTTCTTCATTTGACAGAAATGATGGGTGTAAAAAAAATGTATTGGCAGGGGACAGCACAGCGCACCTGCTCACATTTTTTTCTCAATGATTTTGGCTCAATATATTTTTTATGGCGATAATTTTTATTGGATTTATAATAATTCAATTGCAAGAGCCTTTTTTTTTTTTTTTAGAAAAAAAAGCACATTTCAGCATAAAATACTGTATAAGACATGTAGTTTTTTAAAAGGTACAGTATGTTCTCAATCGTTTTGATCGGCGGTGTATTTCCCAAAAATTTTTAAAAACTTTTTTTTTACTTAATATTGCATATTTATTTATAAGAATATAATAGCTGAAAGTCTTTCTTTTACCATTTTTATTTTTCTATACTTGAATGAAGCCGATGAGATTAATTTAGTTGTGGTCATTTTTAGAAGCTATCAACACGTGATTTGATATGATTCGTGTACTCCTTCTTCAATTTATCCCCGCCTTCATCCTCAACTTTGATCGATTTGAATAAAACGAATGTCGCTTTTTTGCTGTCCGTTGGGGGGGGGGGGGGGAGTGGAGGAGGAGAAGAGGTCATCAAAGATGAAACTTGTTCTTCTTGTCTCTGTGATATTGGCAAAGACATTTTGGAAAGCTGTTACAATATTATATGAAGAGCGAAGGATATGAACGTCGGAATTGACTCTAAATTTGGACGTGGCGCAGGGTGTTCCTAAGGGGATCGGGGGTCGTCGCCAAGGGGGATGAGCAAGGGGGGGGGGGGGGAGAGGAGGGAGAGATTGACGCAGGACAGACTTTATATAGCGTCATAAAAGCTAATTCTAAAGGGAGGCAGAGATGACTTGTATTCGCGATGCCTAGAAATCGATTCACTTCCATCCTATAATGTGATTGAGCGCAAATTTTGATCCCTCGTTTGCTCAGGTGCGTGGTGGACCGGGACATCATCTCTTTCACCCCTTAACCCCCTTCACACTCTTTACGATCGTTCACACTGCTGGCATTCCATTATCCGATGGGTACTAAGAGAAGAAAAAAAAGAAGATCCGAGGATTTACACGCTTTTTCAACTCGCTGTCATTAAGATTTCGGTTTTATAGACCAATTAAACTAATCTTTGATTATACGCTGACCGTGGAAAAGCATCCTTGGAAAAAAAAGAAAAAGATCCTCGAAACACTTTTTTTTTTTTTTTTTATTTCTTTCGTACTTTTAAATAGCGCCTGTTAATCCGAGTTTAAGATCAATTAAAGATTAGCGATAGAAGATGAGATTTTTGAAGCGGATAATTTCCGGATCCAATTCGAAAGGCAAGAGTCGATGAAGGCCCGAAATAATGGAAACGATTTAACTCTTTTGCTGCGGCAGGTGCGGTATACGATGTGCCATAAAAACCTCGATTTCATTCTATACAGCAGTAGTATTTGGAAGTTTTTCTAGTGCTTTTCAAGTTTTTTTTTTTTTTTTTTTGTAATTATTATTGTATTCGTGCGAAATGCGAGAATTTCATCTTTATTTTTTATTTGGAAGACGATGAATTTAGGATTTTTGGAAGATAATTATTTTTTTGGGTTATTCACTTTATGCAATATTAATTGAAATTTTTACACATTTGAAACGAAAGATAAGTAAAATACTTTATTGTGTCAGACGAATTAAAACTGCTTTTTTTTTCTTTTTTTTTAAAAAAATAATTTATTTTTGAATATGAAATAATGAAACTTTCGCCTGAAATGCCGGATCATTAAAGTATAAATTTATTTTTTTTTAAAAATATTTAATTGTAAAACTTAAACTGCGGAATAACTTGGAAAGCTATAAAAAAAAAATGAATACCGTACAGCAATAATAATTGTGGAAACTAAATACAGTAATTATTGTAGAAAACTTGTGAAAATAATTAAGTACATGTACAGTAGAGATAAAAAAATATATAAAAAATTCAAGAGAAAAAAATGAAATGAAGTATCGAAAACAAAATTTAAGTAAAGAAAAGCTTAAATTAAGTACCAAAAACAAAAAAAATTTTTTTTAAAAAAAAATTCAAATTAAATGCACAGATAAAAAAAGGGTGGAGGGGGGGAATGAAATAAAAAAAAACTGATTATAAAAGATAAAAAATTAAGACAATTTTAATACCGGTGCGGAATTTTAGTTTATTTATACAGGCTGAAAATTTAACGAGAAAAAAAAATTATTGGAGAATAATAAAAATAGCGTTGATTCCTTCTCAAACTTTTGATTCGACATTTTGTGTTTTCCCATTTTATTTGTTGGTCAATTCGAGGTTTGTATTTGCGGTAGAAATGGAACTTGTGCTATACAATATAATTTGTCCACGGTCGGGCGAGACAAATGGGTGAGAAGAGCGCGTGCGGGGGGCGCGTCATGTTTACGGTGTAGGCGAGAGTGGGTGAGGTGAGGGTAAAATTAGGATGAAGAAGGGCGAGTAGAAAACGGCGTAGTCTCTTAGCAGCCATTGTTGGCGTTGGGTGAGTCATTTATTGAGGCAATTTTAAGAGATTTTTGGTTTGGCGACCTGTGATTACGATTTCGATTTTCTCTCTCACTCCTCACTCGTTTCCTTCCTTCCTTCTACGACTTTTCATCTACTTTCGTACACCCCTCTAATTTTTCCCAATTTTATTTGTATTGTTCGAGTCAAGCTCGTACAATAAAACGAGGATTGCTGGTGTCGTCGCATCCCAGATGACGACCCCCTACCTCATCGCCACAAATCACACATCGCATTGCAATAGAGTGCGAGAAATGGTTGCACAAAATCCTCCGCGATCGCACCTTAACTAATTCATCTATCGTACCGTAGCAGTTCTTATATCGAGAATGAAACGTCAGAAAAATACCGTTTTTACTGTATTTTGAGGCGCATAAGGCGCATTTTTAACTTTCAAAGTTGGAAATTAAAATTTATTATTTTTTTAAAATCATTATTAACATAAATAGGCTACTGTAGAATGAAAAGAATGTTTACCAGTAGGCTGTAATATACAGTATAAGATTTAATTTTTATTAAAAAAAATTTGGTGGCAATAAAATAGGTTTTACTAACCGAGTTAAAAAAATGTTTGTTTTCGTTAGCAAACACATAAATTGGTCTCTAGTGCGTGTTTCTCAACATAAATTAAAATTGATTTAATCTTGATTTTAAGAGCTTTAGTAGCAACCAAAGAGGTTTTACTAACCGAATTTAATATTGCTCAAGCACAACTTCTCGCTCTAGAACTAGCTCACTAGACGATCGTAGATTAAATAAAACTAGTGTTTATTCGTGTATTTTGTTATTTATTTTGTTAATTTAGTTCGAAGGGTGGAACCAAGTTTCGTTCTTGGAACACCGTGTGCGCCTTACCCCTTATTTAAAGATTTATATTAAGCAATTATTATTTTTGAAACTTTATTTATCATCGAATAAAAGCTTTATTATATACTTTTTCATAACTACTTTTTTATATGCATAATTTTGCAAATGTGCTTCGTTGCTGTTAACTTGCGCAATTATTGTTTAAGTTTTGTGAGTTAACGCGATGAATTTGAAAAGCAAAGTGATTGACGAAACTCACGCAACCTTAGCAATAAAAGATGTAATATGTGACGAAATCGCGATGGAAATGTCGTGAAAAGCGGCCGCGTTTTATTGTTGGATAAGTGAAAAGCAGTAGCAACGTTTTTAAAAAAGCGTTTTGTGCTCGGTCGGCTATTGTTAATAGCTACGATCTCTCTCTCTCAGCCTACGTCGGATCTGCCCCACCCCCTCTCGCCCCGTCGCTCGCATTCAAAACTTATCATTTGCAGCCTCCGATTTTTTCGCTCGACTTCACTTGTCCATTTTATGTAAATGACAGTACGGCAATTTTTGTAGATAAGGTAAAATTGGAAGAGCGAGAGTTGACGTCGGAGGGCGCCCTCGGAGTAAACGAGTGGAAAATCCGGTCAATTAATTAATTAACAGTGAGAATCAAAGCTACGCCTGCGCGAACAACAGATATTTTTCTCCGCATTATTTTTTATTCTTTCCAATTCAATTTTTGCTTCTTCTTATTGATAATTAATCTTCTACTTTCCGCCTCGTCTGAGCGAGTAGCTGATTGAATTATGACGCCATCGAGCTGGCTGGCAACACTATTGCTATATAATAATGAGCCGAAATACAACACACATTCGTGTTGTTTTTTGTTTTTTTTTTTAAAGGAAAAAAAAAATTGAAATCTAAAATATGTGTGGATTCTCTTTCCGAGTTTTTCTTATGTTTTTTAATGCTCACGTTACGTTACGTGTGCGCGGACGTATAAATTAAACGAAATTAAGATAAATGATGCTTAAATTCAAGCTTTTCTTTTTTTTTTTTTTTTTTCCTTTCGTAGTTTCTCGTATTTTATTTATTTACTGTTGTTACCAAATGTTTTTTTTTTTCTTCTTTACTTTCTCTCTTTTTTTTCAATCTTGAGCTCGTTCGTGTTTTAGCTGTGAATTATACATGATCCGGTTGGTTCGGAGGTGGGAATTTCTTCTTTAGGTCTATTTTTTTTTTTCCTTGTTTTTTCTTTCTTTCTTTTTGTTTGTATTCGTTTTATCAAATAATTTATCAGTTTAGTGAATCACTTAGTCATTGTTGTAGTCTTCCTCGTGGCGCATTTTCGACGCTGAATCGTTCTTTTGTAGACTGATGGGGTGGTGCTGATGGTGCTATTTGAACCCGAGCCCAAAGTGTGGGTGGTTGGGATTTGACAGTTGAACTTTTAGTCGAAAGCAAATGAAATGCCGTTCCTGCGCGCGTGATTCCATCAAAATAAAAAGCGAAGAGCGTCAATTTGCTATTCTACTCTCAGTACTCTGCAAAGACGTCTGTTAGCGTCACGATTTTTTTTTTGTTTTGTTTTGCGAGAGAAAAAAAAATAATTTCAAATAGAAAAGTTGTCTTATACTGTCGTCACTTTTTCGAACTTAGGTTTGAGAAATTGAAATAAATTCCTATAATTAATTAATGAATTTTTTTAAAAATTATTTTGTAGCCGTAAGTACAAACTGAATTTAGAGTAAAACTAGATCTTTCGGTGAAATCGAATAAATGTTTGACTTTTTTCTGTGAATTTATTTTTAGTTTTTTTTTTTTTTGTGACTTATATGAGCATTAAATAAATTAAGCGCAAAATTGATATTGCATTTACCAGTTTCTATTCCTTTAGTACGAAATCTAAATGTTTGCTAAATGGACCAACCCCTTTTATCCGTTTCCTGTCACGCTAACCTTGCTCGACACCACTCTTAATGCTTTAAGTGCATTCCATTCAAAGTCCAGGTTGCGAAATGAAAATAATAAATTTATAAAAAAAAAATAAAGCATTAATTTTATTTTAAAATTACCGTGACGGAAATAAAATAAATAAAATTCATATTTATTTGGTCTATACTCAGCTATTTGTATTGAAAGATTTTCTAGGTTTTGATGAAAGCTTCACCACGTGACTTCGCTCGTTTAGATCATTAACATTGTCGTCTGCAACGTTTTTTCAAGCAATAAATAATATTAGCAGCGTGTTAATTTTTATTTTAGAAATTTTGTCGCTCGTTACCTTACATTTGGTCGGTACCATTTTGTCGTTGAACATTTCGCCTGGTACCATTTTATCGATATCGGGTGAATCCTTTGTCGGTACCATAGAATTGGTTATCGTTCTTTTCGGTACCGATTAGTCGTTGGGTCGCTTAAAACGTCGTTGTAAATAATATTGAAGGTCGTCATTTTATCGATAGCAGCACGTGAATTTGGACGGGTGGAACGTGGGTAGATAACTAATAGGTTTAATGTGTCTCAAAAATATTGTTGGTGGAGAATGATGATTAATCAGAGATGGTGAAATTTGATGTCTAGTCGAACATAGTTCGTTTAAAACCAAATGCATTTAATGTTTTTTTTTTCTTTTCGTAATTGATAAAACATTAAAAGTCGTTTATTAAAACTTTTCACTTTTGACATTTCTCTTTCTAATTGCTCTCAATTCTTCGTAATAAAAATTGGACAGTTGTTGACCACCTGTTTGCACCCATTCGCCAATAAACATGTTGAGCAATTCGAAAAATATAATAATAACAATAAAAAGCAATAACAGAAAAAGGAGAAGAAAAAAAGAAAGAAAGATAAAAGCGAGAAATCAATCTCGTTAGAAAGAAAAAATATAATTATACCGGTATACAATATATTTTTTTTCATCTCAAATAATAAATAAAAGTTAGGCCGCTTGTGAGTCGTTTATTCTTTTTAAAGAGAAAGCAAACAGCTTTTTCATAATAATAATAATAAAAAAAATAACAATTTTCTTATCTTTTATTCGCTTTTTTTTATCTTTTCTGGTGGAAATGAGCGAGTGAACAAGTCACCGCAGCAGCATCGCTAAGACAAATGTCTAGGGTCCACATTTTTGTGGGGCCCGATTTTTCAAAAAAAAAAAAAAAGAAAGATTTTCAAATTTGTTAATTTTCTTAAAAAATGTCGCGCCTCGCCATCTCGGTGTCTATTTTGTACTCGCGTTATGCAGAGTTTGGAGAGAAAAATAATTCAAAATTTTAATAGTCATATTTCGCGGGTAGAATTTTGGATGGTTGGAACCCAAAAATATTTTTTTTCCGACGCTCCAATCAAGCGCAATCCGCCTCTGAATCTGGTTTTTTGACTACCGTGCGTGCACTCTGGTTTTACACATCGCATTAAAGTGAATTTTTTTTGTTTTGTTTTTAAGAGGCTTGATGTATTAAATATTTTTGATTTGGATTAAGTAGCCGAAGTGCTTGTAGAAGCTTAAGGAGGGGGTGGATTAGGGGTTGAGCACCGTTGGGGGCAAAACGAACACTCCACATCAATGACGTTTGGCCAGTTTATTAAAAATAACTTTCTTTAAATCGTGTTTTTAGATTGGTAATTTTTTTTTTAAAAAATATGCGTAATAATATGTATTTAAATAATTATAAAAACAAATTCTGGTTTATTTTAATTCCGGTTATCAATTTATTTTCTTTTTAAAGTTATTTTCTTTTTTAATTCCGGTTATCAATTTCTTTTCCTTTTAAAGTTAATTTCTTTTTGTCATGTTTTCGGGTATGCTAGGAGCGTTATTTACTACTACGTATCATTTTTTTCCTACGATTACATAAATTATCTTCTCGTTTAATACATTACTTAAATTAAATTCGTAATTACATAATATTTATTTTTAGATTATTTTTTTCAATACTCAGTTTTAAAACTGTAATTAAATAGTAATTATCGATATCAACAAAAAAAAAAAGATTTTTTTTTCGACGAAGAAAAATAGTCAATATTATTCAAGCAATTTATTTTTGTACAGTAATACAAATACAGTAATAACAATAATAATGTTTTACGAAAAGAAGGTATACTTATACGAGTACATTGTACTATAATTTATACAATCGATAATACGAATGGTAATTTATACAGTATTAAAAAAAATAATTACATATTTACAATATTAATTAGTTGAATTTAATGCTTAATTAGTTTTTAATCACGACTTGTTTGGGGAGTTTGATGTTTTTTTTGTTTTTTTTTTATTAGGAATAAAAAAAAAAAATTTTTGAATAAATTTGTATTTACATTTTCAAATTTGTTCATTAATTTGTTGTTGTTGTTTTACAGGATGTGATGCTAATTCGACGATCATTGTTTGTTTCGGTTCTAATTCGGTAAGTCCAATTCATTTTAATAATTACAATGTCTTACCCATCGAAATTATTAGCGCTTTCTGTTAGAACCAAGTTGACTTTTTTTTAGCCGCGCTTGGGACAAAAAAGCAATGCGGATATTAACAACATTAGTTTATATGACCTATTATTATTAGTGTATTATTATTAGCCGCGAAGAAGTGCCCGCTATGACCAACAGTCGTAGGTTTAGAGAATAGCTGAGAATTGTCCTGATACGAAGGAATAAATAACATTGTATAAGTTGTTAGTGTTTGTCAGTGATGCGGAGAGAGAGTGAGAGAGACAATAAAAAATACTCTCTTTCTCTCTCTCTCTCTTGACAAACAAACATGTTGGAATTAATTATTTCCTTTTGGAAAGTGTATTTCATTCGCGAACGTGGACTTCCAATCACAGCTGAAATGTATTAACAATTGAGTTTGCATGGGATGAGAAAACGAAGCCAATTAAATGAAATTTAATACCCAAGATGGACAGATAGAGCCGGGAGTGAGTGAGAGAGGAAAATAGAGGCCCTGAATAAAAATGTTTTTTTAAAAAAAAAAGAGACAATGAGACAAGGTGTAATTCCCTAATTGCGTATTGTCTCGTGTATTTCACTCGCTTTCGTCATCGAATGAAAGGATGTCGGCGGGCAAATCATCTTATCTCGGTTATTACACCGCGCTGTCACTCCCACAACTCACATATTCATTTTTTGTTTTTTCAATGTCATATGTACTCTTAATTTATTTCGAAAGCTAATAACTCTATTTTCAATCCTATTCTTAGTGCTATTCCACTTTTCTAATCAGCGAGATTGGAATTTTTTTTATTGCTTTTTTTTTTAGAGTTTTCATTAAATTTTTTTAAATGGTAACGAATGGAAGCAGATAAGCACATGTCTAGATAAAGGAAATGGGAGGCCATTTGTTTAGTGGATTATAGTGAGTTTCTAAATTGTTATTAGGAAGCTTTTTTTTAGTTAACAATAATTATGGATTTGGACAAAAATGATGCTTTTTTATATTTAAAATGTGGTGCCCAAGTTGTTTTTTTTTTTTTTGTTTTTTTTTAAAATAAGTAATGTTTATAATTTATGTTTATTTTTAAAGAAAAAAAGAGATTTCATATTTTGGTGAAGCTTGGGCCCCATCGATAAAGTGTCTGAAGTGAGAGATTATCATCTTCTTCTTCATTAAATTTAAATTCGATGGCCGAGTGAGAAAAGATTAGAACTACACACACAGCTCGAAGTGATAACAATACTGTATAGGCAGGCGTCAGTAGTTTATCAAAATATTTTATTTAATAAAAACTAAAAGAGGGATTAGGGAGGACGTTTTATTTATAAAAAAAAATATTGAGTAGAATTATTTTTTTTAGAAGAAAAATTGGAGATTTGCCGTAATCTTTAATACTTCAAATGTTGCCTGTAAAAATTTAAGTAAAATTAATTTGAATTTCAATCGATAATCGGTTTGAAATTATTTGAGAAAAATTGTTTTACAAATTGCACTAATTTTATTGTCAATATGTAGGTTAAACGTATGTTAAAGTATTTTTTTTTTTTAAATGCATACTTTTTGGTAAATCTTTTTTAGATTTAACGTTTCATGTTTTTAATGAAGTCTAGAAACCCTTTCCCCTTCAAGCGCTTAATAGTTAATTTTTGGATTTGGCGTAACCAAACGGAATTAGATTTCGAGAAACTTATTAGCTTTATTAGACAAATAAATTCGGTCAACAATTATTATTACTACTACTAGATTCTAGAGCGATAACTGTTCATCATAAAAAAAAATATACTTTTTAAGACCGTAACCTAGTTGAAACATAAAAATGGCTGTGGAAAGCGATGAAAACGATGCGCACTTAACATCGTTAAATGGGCTTTTTTTTTGGTAATTCAGTAATTGTCTATAGGTTAAACGCAGGAAAATTTCCAAAATTGCAACTGTTTTGCACAACGTCAGTTTTTAATTAGATCTGTTGTTGTTTTCTTTTTCTGAGTTTTTAATTTGAGCAACAACAACAAAAAAAAAAGTGGGTGCTTATTAAGTAGAAAAAGTGGGAAAAGCAGATGAAAAAGTTGAACCAAATTAGACGTTGATGTGGTCAAAAAAAAATTAAAAAAAAAAAAAAACACGGCCGAATTCCTGCCGAATAAACGATTCTTCCGGCAGACGTCTGAACATAACATGGAACTAACCGGCTAGGAGAAAAACATTCTCCTCATTACCTTCGCTGCAGTTAACTACAAGAAAAGTTCAAGCTAAATAAAATGCTAACAAAGATAATTTGGCTAATTATGATTTCGCCTCGTTTCTTTTTGCGAGAGGTTAAGCTCTCGGAATACAACAACAACAACGCTCGTGCTCATTAAAAGAGAATTTTATGTTTTTAAAAATGATTATGAAGTGAGAAAAAGTAGAAAAAAAAAAATATTCGTTAATATTTTTACCGCTCAGGTTCAAGTAGTTGAGAATATGAGCATGGGGGGGGGGGGATGCTATCATGCGGTGACCATTACAAGGGCTAACTGCGGTCTGTCCAAATGAGTTAACAACCGTCTCCAATTTTCTTTTGAGTCGAAAATTACAGCTTTCATGGTGAAATGTTACTCGTATATGTAATTTAGACCTCTTTTTAACCTTTTGCCTTTACTAAAGTAAGCGCATTACACGTGCTGTAATATTTTGTGGATCTCTGCTGCATAAACTCTCGCTCTCTCTCTTTATCTATCTCTCTATTCCCTTTTCTCCTATCCACCCACTCACCAACTTAAGCTGGATCTCAATTAACGTATCAGATGTAGAGCAGACGATGATGTGAGAGCGGGGTTAATTGAGAGTCAAATACTTCAACAAATCTCCCGTTTTTATATTCTAATTTTTACCTTTGTAGACGGCTGAGACTACTCCCGTGTCTCGAACAAGTGCGGCTGCTTTTTTTTTTTTCTTTCTTTTAATTATTAATATTGTAGAGCGCAACGAATTCATTTAACTACAGTACAGTGAAATAAAAAAATTTAAATTGTCAAGGAAGGCTTTTATTAAAAAATGCTTATTGTCAAGTTTTTTTTATTTTTTATTTTAGTATGTGCGGGGAGATATATTTTTTTTCTTGTTTGGAAAATGGTTTATTTTAATACCGGTATTTGCTAGGTAATTTAAACGGTACTGTATTGTATTAAGTACTGGTATGATAAAAGCTTGTTTGTTTTTTTAGTATTTTTTTTAATACCTACAAATTTTTAATTTTAATTTTGTTATGTTTCAAATTAACATCAATTAATTTTGAAACATTTTGGCAAGTGAAGGACAATATAAAAAAAAAAAACTTTAAAGAAATTTTTATAATGAACAAAGCTCTTAATTTCCGGCACTAGCGCCAGTTAGAAGTTTATCGTACTTTTTATTGTGCATTTTTCTTGAATTCAGGTGAAATGCTCTTCAAATTCAGAACGCATAAAGGTAGTCAATAAAAATTGAATTATGGAAGCATATTATTATACGAGTTAAATAGGGAAGATGCGATACCGCACAACTATGATTTTCTACCTTTTCACACTCGTGAAAAGTTTTAATTACAATTATTTTAGTGGGTTACAGTGCATTTGAAGAGATGTGTCGTAATACTGTATAATTATTATCGTAAGCTGGAACGTACCTTCCCGGTACATGTATTGTATATAAAAAATTAGTTATTGCATGTGATAATTATTTTTTTAAGAATTTATTTTGTTCAATTAAAATTTAGTTTGTTTAGAAATGTCAAGCGGGAATACATGTACGAGTACTATAGTATATGGTGAATTCGGACTGTTCGAAGCTGATCTAGTAAACTAGGTATTACTGTATGTAATTATATTTCGAAGTAAGATTTTAATTAATGATATTTTTTTAAAAAAATTTCAAAATAATTACCGGTACCGGTACTAAAATTACTGGCAAAGAGAAAACATATATTTTTTTTTGTGATAATCTAGAAATTATCTAGATTATAGTTTAAGCATTAACAATAATAATATTAAATTTAAAAAAAAAAATTTTTTTTTTTGATTCTTATTTTATAGGCACCAGTATTCGTAATTACATGCTAATAATAATAAATAAAAATGGATTCGAATTTTTCTTTAATTTTTTTCTAAAAAAATTTTTTTTGATACGGTATAATTAAGAAATTGTAAGCGAAATTTATTTGAATTAAGTCGGTAGGGAAAAGAATAAAAAATAAAGCAATTTTGAGGTTGGATGATCGTGACACCGGTTGGCGAACTCGTTTCAATTTCCGTCAAAATAATAATATAAAAAAAAAAACTAGGTGTCGGTTTTTTCAAGATATAAAAACGGATATTTGCAAAAGTAATAGCTGTGTAAAGAGCGGTCGTTTGGCCGGAAAATAATAATAATAAAGTTGGCGACATCTGGTGGCTGTTGCTTCGCTACTGAGGGGGTAGGGCGGCGATCAACTTAAATTGGGGAAAAGGGAAATAATAATGATAATAAAAAAAAAATTACGCATTATTATTTAAGCCTAAACTTTATTTTAATTTTTTTTATTGCTTCTGCGTGTTAAAAACAATGCCGTCACGTCTTTCTGCTGTCGTCTTATCTCTTCCAACGCTGCTCATCTTTTAATTCTTTTTTTTTTCTTCTTCCTCCGCTTGGACGGGGAAAGAAAAAAAAAACCGGGATGAAAATTTTTTTTTCATCCAGCGAGATGAGTCGAAGCTGGATTCTATTTTGATGGTGCGAGACCCTCCACGAAGTTCACCACATGAGGGCGCTGATAAACACCATGCATGCTTTAACCTTTCTACTACTCCGACTACAACCTTTTTTTTTGGTTTTTTTTCCTTTTGTAAATTTTTTATTTTTATTTAACTGGGATTTCTCCCTGCACTCTGGTGGTAGTGGTGGTGGAAGAAATTGGGATAAAAGATGACGACACGTAATTGTTGCGCCACCCAAATAAAACGTCGAATTTCCACTTTTTTTTTTTTGTATTTAATTCTCTTCTTCCTTTTTTTTTATTTTTTATTTTTATTTCAAATCCATTTGGAAGTTAAACATCTATTTGTGGTTTTTATGGTCTGCATAATAGTGCAGGTTGTGATTTTTTTCCCTTCTTTCAATTCCTGTTTTTTGGATTTGAAATGGTGAGAAAATTTTAATCAAGACAATTTAAAAAAAAAAATAAATAAAGTTGTTTTTTTTTTTAAATATATTTTTCTTTTTTGGAGTGAGATTTGGAAAAAGTGTTTAAAAATCGAAATTAGGTTAAGGCTGCACTTAACACTTTGACTACCTTGCTTTTAGTTTAATAGTCAATTATATGTGTAACAATTGACGCTTTAATTCAAAATTACCGTTAATTGATTCGTTTAAAATTCTTTTTTTTTTTGTATTATTATTATTTGAGATTACGTAGTCTGGCAGCGAAAAATAAATTAAAAATAATAAGGTCGACTTTGTAAAAGCCGTAATAAAAAAATTATGTTTTAAAAGAGAGTGGGGTAGAGGAAGGAAAATGGCGTCTAACCCAGAAAGTGCATTGAAATGAAATTAGGACAAAGTTTTCTATTCACTCGGCAATTCATTAAAAAATTTAGGAAAGAATTAATTAAAATTACCTGAAGTTTGAATAAAACGGTTTTTTTTTTTAAAAACAAAAATAAAAAAAAAAATGAAAGAAAAAAAAGTAGTTTAGCGATTAATTGTTAATGAAAAATTATTTAGCATTCAAATTTCAGTTTTGATTTATAAGCTTCATTGAGAGAATTATTAGAGCTTGATGAGATTTTTTGCAATCTTTTTTTTTGGTACCGGTATTACAGTAAAATTATTTTTGTATAACGAATTTCAAAGGTTGGATACATATTATTAAACACAGTGTAAGAAATTTCATTAGTTATCTTTTTTTGAAAAAAAAAAAAAATTTATTGTTTACAAAATAGAAATTCAATTTTAAATTTATATTTAATTACATTTTTTTTTAAGTGAAAGATCATATTTTCCCCATTGCTCATTTACATCTAATAAACTTGTTATATTTAGTCCTCATTACATTGATTTCAGTTTATTAAACCCCAGGTTATGAACTTATGTTAATTAAATTACGTTAAAAATAATTTAATTCCTTCCTTTCCCAGCTTCCCAAAAATATGTGTGACCTATCCAAATGCTAAACTTTTTTTTAAAAAAAATTGTTGTTGAAACAAAATATTTTTTTAGATTTATTAAAAAAAACAAACTATAAAATAAAATTTTTGACATCAATTTTGATGACGTATTTAATGGATAGCCCCCCCCCCCCCCCCCCCTCTAAGAAATGAGGAGACAACGAAATATTAGGGTTTGAAAGAAATCAAATTTCAGGAGACTGAAATGTTTGTTATTATTATTATTATTAAATTGTACCGAAATTAATTTGCATGGAAAAGTATAATATTATTCAAATCATATTATTTGTTGTACATGTACAGTACTGACATTTTAATACATGTACTGACATTTTTTTTTTAATACATGTACGAGTATAATAGATAGGCGTTCGTTCTATTCTGGAGGTCGTTTCACTTTGATCAAAATCTCAAGGTTAAATGAGAAATGAAGTTAAAAGGCGGCAAATGTTTACTTTTTGTGTTGAACTAGTTAGCGGTTTTGTAATGGCTGCGGATGAAAAGATTGAAATTGGAAGCGTAAAACCGAGTCCCATTTTCATCTGTTACGTTTGCTCTCTCTCTCTCTATCCATCTCTTCTTTTGTAATGGAGATAGGGGAGGCATGCAATTGGGTGGTGGAACACGGGCTTTGCAATAGGATACGTAAGAGCAATTTGACACCTGTTTCATCTCGACTCCGTCCGGCACCTGTGATGCAGCAGCCTCTGTTTTCTTTGCATTTTATGCTTCAAGGTCTTTCAATTTCCACTCAAATTAGCTTTTCTTTTTTTCTTCGTCTTCGTCTTTTATTTTAATTTTGCGAGTGGGGAAATAAGCAGGTAAAGGTAGGTAGGTGGGCAAATGGGACTTTTGAATGCCAGTTAGGGTGAGTGATAAGGCCAGATGGAAGATCTCTTTTGAGAGATGCGATACCCCTTCATCAACCCCTTCTTTACTCGCAACGGTGAAAAACCTCGATTCTACGTTATTAGTACTGTATTCTTTTTTATTTTACTTGTTAGAATCATTATACATGTACAGTATTAAAATTTAATATACACGTATAGTACTTGTAAATTTCATAAATTTTAATTGGTACTGTATTTTAATTTTACTGTTGTTTAATTTAATTGTGTGTTCATATTATAATTTAATTTTTTTTAAAAAATAAATTCTACATTTCAATTTCAACTCTTTTTTTTTTTTTTTTTTTTTATTTGAAATATGCCCCACTTGGGAGATTGGGTACAAGCGATATTTTTAACATTATCATTCGCTATTAATTATTCTTTATTACAACTAATAATTAAATTTGATTACGGAAAATTCGAAAATAATGCAGCATTACAAAACATTGTATAATTATAATGTACATGTGTAGGCGCTATTATAGAAACAACTAATTTAGATTTTGCTTTACAATTTAAATTGTTTATTTGAATAAGGTTAGAATTTAATTAATTTGAGGGGGTGTTTTAAGAACGTAAAATCGAGGCTTTTCTTTCTTTTTCTTTTTATTATTCTTTTTCCCCTTCGCAAAAACTTATTCAATTTAATTCGTTTTGTCATTTTGCGGCTTTTCAATTCAAAATTTCATTGCCTTCCAATTTGAACTCGCAAATTGGATCTTAAAACATAATGGCAAAGGAAAAAGGACAACAAAGACGTCTGGGTACTCTTCATTTGTCCCTTCATTTTCTTTTTTTTTTCCCCTTCTTCTTGTTCCTTTTCTTTTTCTACTTTTCGGGGATCTTGTATCGATGACCGGCTGTTGTTCCTTTCTTCAAACAAAATTTACCGAGCGGGCGAAAAGTGAAAAGAAGAAAAAGTCGAGATAAAAAAAAGGTAGTTTTTGACTCCCCTAATTAATTAAGGTGATCTGGCTACCTACGCACAATAAGAAAACGATGCGATTTCCGGTTGAAATAGGTGCGCGGCGGTTAACTCAATTATTATTTTCGAATAGAAGAAAAAAAAGTTGATTTTTTTTTTCGTTTCTATTTTCGGCTGCGTTTGAATTATGCTTAAATGATCAACCATTAGTTTCATTGACGTTTCCAGTCGCCAGATGACGTTCTTCCGTGTTTATTATTAGCGTAGTTTATCTATTCTTTTGGTTACGTTCCATTTAAAACTAATTAGAAACAAATTTTGTTGTTATTTACGCCGCTTTTTTTCTACCCCTACCTGGCTTTATTTTTATTCATTAATTTTTATTATTACTAAAATCAGGTTTTTTAAAATTGGATTTAAATTAATCGAATACGTTTTGAGCGTCGTATTTTTGTTTGACGTCGGTTATTTTTTTCTGCCTTCGATTAAATGAAGTTGATTGGAACAGGTGACGCTTTTTATTCCGGAAAAGGGAGTGAAACTAATTATGACAGTTGTTGCACGTGGATTAATTAGTTCGGAGACTAGTTAAAGGTTGGGTTTTTTGCAGCAGGTGGCGTGGCCATCGTTATTATTTTTATTTATTTGTTGCGAATCGTGTGGGATTGTTAGAAAAATTGGTGGAAAGAGTGAGGAGGGGGGGGGGGGGGAATTAACACGTTCGCCGAAGCCATAGCTCGATTCACCCGCTAATAACAGGCGCCAACAAAGTCGTTGCAGACGAAACCCGTGTAAATCAAAACTAAAAGTTTATTTATATTATGAGTACGGTATAAATTTTTTTTTTTTTTTGAAAGTGTTATTTTTATTATCCTCGACTATTGTTTGGGGTCGGTATATCGAATTCTTTAGATATAAAAAAATGTTTGTTGAACTGACAATCAGTTACATTTTAACGCTTACAATTCTCAGAATTTGTCATGAGTAATGAGTAGATTGAGCAACCGACCAAAAGCTGCAGCTCAGGGTTAAAATTTAGCACCACCAAAGATGAAAAGTCGTCTACTGAATCAGACATTAATAATAAACAAATGCGGCGAAGATAAACACGTTACTGATTGTTAGATTTTGTATATTTTGTTTGGATTGTGACTTATCATTTCGAATTTTTGTCGAAATGCGTTTTTACATTATCCTGGTTATCCATCGCATTGCTAAATTTAGATTTAGCGAACTTACAATTTTCTCAAACAGTAAAACCATTTTTTCAAGATCAAAGCTCTACAAATATTTTATTTTCAAAACGACAAAAAAAAAATGATACCGGAAATTCATCTGATTTTTATCATACCGGTATACGTATAGATTGAATAACATGATATTATACCATATTATAGCAAATTGAAATCCGTCTATAACGAAGATTTAAATAATATTGGATCTTCTGTTGGCAACGAGATATTAAAAGTCAAAATGTATTTACATTATGGTATGGGTTATTGTTAAAATTTCACTGAAATTTGATAGGAATGTATTTTGGTTTGCTGTACATGTATAGTAGTTTTAAATTATTATTATTATTATTATTTTTAGATTTAAGTTTTTGAGATTATGGTTCGACATTGACTTGTGTTTTTCTTCGTCAAATTACAGTACAGTAGTTTATTTAAGAAAATCTAATTTTAACTTATCATATTTCTGTATTATTTTAGCCTACTTAGCATTGAGCATTTTTTTTTTTAAATTACTCGTTGGTTTATAAGTTTTAATTTGAAGTTCACTGTAAACTTAGAACTTGCGTACAGTACTTTACGAAGGAAAAAAATAAAGATTTTACGATTGTTCGAATGAAAATAATGTTGCTGGTGAAATAACGAAATCGCTTGTTACGAACACCCGTGTAAAACGAGGGAAAAATAGTAATGACATGACGTTGTATTGTGTGCGGGGAGCTTTTTATTTTTTATTATTTTTTTTTAGAAAGAAATGTTTCTTTTCCAATTAGTAAGTCCGGTTTTTATTGCTTAATTAGCGTGCTGACATGTCGATGTAAGACGTATTTTCACGGCCTTCTCTATTCTTTTTCCGCACATTTTGTTCCGCGAAGACGTTTGATTTGTAAAAATATGAATCGTCTTTTCCAACTCGCTTGGTATTTATCTTTTACGGCAGCTGTAAACATATAATTGGGTTGTGTGTTCGCGTTCAGCCAGATCGTTTTACCCAAAACCTTTATTTTTTCTTTTTCTGTTTCTTTTCCACTTTTCTTTATATCATCTTTTTGTGTTGGAAAAAAAAAAAGGAAAAAAAAGTTTATTTCAGTTCTGTTAAACCGTAAAAGTCCAAACACCGCAAACTGCTCCTCATAAACACATGCTCTCCTTGGCTATAGGATTGGGTTTCAGAAACAAATTACATGTACAACAACTCGACGAACCTAAAGAAACGAAATGGGTCTTTTTGTGTGCGTACACTGCTGCCCTCTCTGCCCCTTTTTTTCTCTCTTCTCTCGAACTTTACCATTTTCTAAGTCTTAATTTGGGTACATTTTAGTGAGGTTTTCCTGGTTCCCTTGGTGTATGCATCTTCCCCTTTGACCTTTTTTTTTTCCTCCTCTTCTTTCCTTTATTATTTTTTTTTTACTGGTACTTCTCTGTTTAGTTTTAGTTGGTACTCGGGACCGAGTCATAAAAATCTCGACGTTTTTATGATACTTTTCTTCAAAGACTCGCCCCCCCCCCCTTCTTCCAATTTCTCTGATGTCTTTGTTTGCGTTTAATAATTAAAGTATGGTGTGAATACGGTTCAAGGTGACCTAAATAGACGTAGGAGTTTTGAAAAGACTTTTTTGTCTGGATCATAAAAGCGCAAATTGAAAAAAACTAAAAAAAGAGGGATTAAAAAGTGAGTCGTATTCAGATTTTTATAATTTGTTCTCCGGAGTCGGAAGTTTAAAACAGGGTTTTTAGTTAAGTCCTCCAATTAACAACAGCTTTAGGTTAATCAGGAATGGGCCGCTTTGGGTTAAGCTGCTTCGGATTTAAGAAGCAAAGTGGGATAAAAGTTTTTGGAGCTTTTCTTCTCGTTAAGTGGTTTATCTTTTTAAATGTTTTATTGATAAAAAAAGGATAGAAACGTTGGTAATGACAGAAAATTTTAAGTTTTCTTAAACGGTTATTACACGGTATAGCATAAAATTAATGAGACTGTTTTAATAAAACTTTGTATTCTTTACAAAGTATAATGTCTTAAGGAAGCTGCTCATCAAAGGAAACCCCCTCTCCGGGCTCCCCTATTCTTAGTAACAGCTCTGGAATCTTAGAAAGTGAACCATGTCACCATGCATAGTCGGTCACAGTATTTGAATGTTGATTCACAAGTTTCAAACAGTTATGATTAATCAATTGAACCCCGATAGTAAGAAATGGAGAGCAGTAACGTTTTGGGCCCCAAAAACTCAAGAAATCTAAAATACAGTCTTTCATTTTTTCACCATAGACAGCATTGAGAAAATTGTGATCGACCAAATCTACATGGTTTTTTTTTTTTTTATGGAAATTTGTCCTCAATTGAGAGATGTTACAATAAATAGTGAAATTAAATAGTTAAATTATTAAATTAATTAATTAATAAATCAAGTCAAAGAACGGCGATTGACAAAGGCGGTGATGGCATGTGGCAAGGTGGTTCCACTTGTAGAGTTCCAGAACTATTACAGTGCTAAGAATAGTAGAGGGATCTGTTTTGATGAGCAGCGTCCTTGATGGTGCATCTACTTTGAAGATGCAGCCAGTGATTTGAACCTGTAGTTTTATTACAGCAAGACTCATTACTTTTAAGCCACACCGTACGACTTTTAAATGTTTCGTTTATTAAAAAAAGAAACAACGTGAGTAATGAATCAACGTTTTCGATGATCATTTGACGTAAAATTGTAGAAGATGACGGCTGACCGGAACCGTGACAAAGCACTGAATAGGATAGATTAAGTTATTTTTAGTGAACGGTCCGAGTTATTTATCTTTTCAGGGAAACGTCCGAGCCCACTCTCTCTTCATTCCAATTTTCGAAGCTGCATTTTCTATTAAAAGTTGAGCTTTTTGTCATTTTTCTGTAGTACATTTTCTCACTCGGCGGGAGATGCAAAAAAAAAAAAAAACCGCTGATGTCATTACATATTCTATAGTAAGCGAACAGAATCAGACATTCCGTGATTTCAAAAACGTTGATGAAGGTATTTTAAGTAAAAAGTCGATGAAAAATAGGTTGCTGGAGCAAAAATAATGATGGGTGTCAAAAACAAAGGGCTTTTTTTCTTTGTAAAAGAGTCCCAATCGACGAATCGAAAAAGACCTCATTCTCGTGGGGTTCTGACATTATTTTAAGGGGGTTTTTTCCGAAGAAAGAAAGTTGTTTTTTCCAGAAAAAATGTTGCATACTCATGCCGTATTTGAGAATCATTTACAACTCGAGAATATCTCTTTCACTTTTCTCACTACCGGACGGTCCATATACTGCGGTGTGATGTGATAGGAGGGAAAGGCTAAAAGGGTCCTTGTGTGTGTGTGTGTGTGTGTGTGTGTGTGTTTCTACTGCTGCTGCTTTACCACGTGTGATGTTTTGCGCATGTGCAAAGTTTGTTTAACCTCTATTTATCCGACAACATTGAATTTGCCAAAAAACACACAAACTCTATATCAACTCACAATTTTTTTTGTATTTATTTTGCATGAAGCAGATTCACATATCACACATATATCGCAGAAGTGGCTATTTTTAAAAATGCCAAGTCGATTATTATATTGTGTTTACGATATTTTCGCATTAATAAATTTGACCGCGTTTTTTCTAACTTGGAACAATGCTATTCGCACTTCCTGTTCTCGACATTCAATTTTTAGTGCACTCATCTTTTGTTGCTGAACTTTGCCTCAATGGCGTCATCACTCGTAAGATCGAGTTACACGCTTGCGAAACTGAAACTGAAAAAAAAAAAAATTTAATGGAGAATTAGTATCGTAAAACAATAATGAAAGTATAACAACAATGAGTAATTATAAGCTGACGCTTTTTTTTTTTTCTTTCTTCTTCTTCTTAAATTCTTAAGCGACCGGAAGTTGGTTGTTTCACGTTTCGATTTACTTTTCTTTCTTATCTCCAACAAAGCTCTCTCTTTCTCTAGTTTCGTAATGCACATTGTTTACCTCTGATAACAAATAATTTTTTTTTTATTTAATTAAAATTTTTTTTTTGTCGTTCTGTTTAATTAATTGAATTTGATTAATGCGTCGAGATATCGAATACAAATTATTAAGTACAGTACTGTACCTCTATTTGCGCGAGATTTTTATACAGTGCATGTACTGTTATTATCATCCAATACAGTAACTGACTGTATCCAGATTTAATCATTTAACGATTAAATTTTGATTTAAAATTTTTAGTGGCAACAAAAGGAGTTTTTATCAAATGATAATACTCGTAGATTTCCACAAATAAGATTTAATAAAAAGACTTTTTGTAACAAGATCAAAAGAACTCGCTCGATAAGTGACATTGAAAAGACACTTTAAGACAGCATTATAAAAAAGTGTCATAATAAAAATTTATTTTATTTGCAGATAACAGCTAAATAAAAATATAATTTTTAGATGTTGTATATTTTACTGGGTTTTTTAAAACTTTTTTTTTTGGGCATCCGACTCTCCACAAAAAAGTTATTATTTTTCAACTTTGAAAGTGAACAGTTTTCAATTTCTTGTAATACTGTATAGCCTATGAGTTAAATTGAATATAATTTTGTTCAAATAGGAAAATGTTTTCTGTAATAAAAATGAAACTCTATAAGTTTTACTACCGTAATTTGTATAGGCCAAAATCGAATCGAAGGGATTTATCTCAGTCGCGTTATAACGAAAATCGCTTACCAAAAACGAAAACTGCGCGTGTGCGCTTTTATTTGCGAGAGATCCATCTATTCACAATGAATGGAAAGGCGTTCGAAATCTGTTTGAACACGGGTGTTGCTTGCCTACGAGAGATTCATTACATGTAAATTTATCATTCTAATTTTTTTTGTTCTGGTTTGTCTCTGGGACGAGCTTCGACGGTGGGACGAGGGAGAATGTAATGTGTGTGTGTTTTCTTTTTTTCTTTTTTTTTTTCTCTCGTTCATTCACTCACTCGCTGATCTTTTTTTGTTATTATTACTGTGGAGTCATCGAAATGGAAGAAGTCGACATGAGGGCGCTTTATCCACATATCCAACGCTGCTGTAGAGAGAAGAGATTCATCTTTTGATGCCTAATCCCTCGCTCTCTGCCCCCACCGCAGACTCCCAGTTGGCGACCCCTTGACCTCGCCATCTACCCACAACGTTCGATGGTAAACGAAAGCGAGCCGAGCGGAAAAAAATGACGCCATCGCACAAAACTGCTCAATTTTTATATATTATCATTTGACTCTAACAAATTTCCATATACAACGCTCATTCATTCTCCTACGTTGGTTGCATCTGCCGGCAACTGACGTCACGAGTTGATTTCTGGGGGGAGAAGGACCACCCTAACCGCGACCCTCTCAAAATATGGGCACCACTCGATTTGCACGGGAGACGGGAGTTTGTGAAAATAATAGAAACAGCGCGTAAATCAAAAGCGTGGAAATCGAGGCTAACGAATGTATGGAAATTAAGTGGACGATTGGTTTCACAAAACTTACAAAAATGAAAGTTTGAATGATAAATTAGGTTTATTATAATAGCGCCGTACTAGATAGATGATGCTAAACTGGAGTTAGGTCATTTTTTATTGTTGGGTTTTTATCGAGGGTGAATTTATATATTTTTTTTCTCTCTTTCTATACATCGCTTATACTAAACGAAACTGGTTGTAGTATTATTATTATTGTAGATTCGAATTCCGTGAAATTTGAGAAGAAATCTCGCTATGTTTTTTTTTTTTTTTTTTACAATTTAGCTAATCTCGAGATTGGTTTGTCAGGCACGAGGTTATTATAAACGGCATAACGTCGATTATTGGAGACATCCGTTCTTCTGACAAGTTTTAACCACTCTTAAATAGGCTCGTAATTGGCTAGCTCTTGGGAATACGTCACTGGTTCGGGAAAAAACCGGAACCACTTTATGCAATTTCAAATCGGGAAGTTCCTATTACTCTACTCGCTTTTCTCCCTCACATTCGTAATTTTTCAATTGAATTATGCAAATAATTTGGGGTATCCGAGTACACTGTACTGTATTATAATTTGTGTGCTGTATGGCTCTTGTTTTCAGACACATTTGTGATAATAATCAGACGAATGTGGTTGCGAGATCGCCCGATTACCTCGAACCCTTCGTTCTTCGAGGGGGTTACATTCCGAGATCGTATCTCTCGGTCTTCGGGTTTAAGTTATAACTAACAGTCCCGGTTTAGACTGCTACTGATTGGCTCTCGGATGTGAAATATGAATTACAGTACTGTATATACAAAAGCTCGAGTTTCAAAAACAAGCAAGCAAAAGCGCAATTAGCTCTGGTTATAGATCGACGAAGAAACGTTTTTATTAACGTATTTATCATTTTAATATCTCGTTTTGATGGATGAACAGCTATCTCTCTCTTGTAAAACTTTAACACGGGATACAGTTTTTTTTAAATGATAAACAATATTGCTCGACATTATATCAGGGAACAAGAAAACTAATTAAATTTTTTTTATTAAATGTTTACGGGTTTTTTTTAAGCTTTGTGAAAGACGCGTCTCATCTTTTCTCACAATTCGCAAAACGCGGGAACTAAAGAAATGCGCACACACTATTTATACTCGTATCTATAACCTTACACGCAATTTATCGTCAAAGAATGTTTGGCTTTTTTTTATTTATTTATTTATTTTTTGGAAAATAAGTCACTAAGCGATGGTTAAAAAAAAAATAATATTGTTTCCGGTTTTTTAATTTTTAAACAATTTTTATTAGAAATAACTTTCACTTACTAATTTACTCAAATAAAATAATTATAATGTTTATAATTACGAATATATACGTATGAAGGAGTAAATAAACATGAAAGCGATTTTGTTGTTAAACTCCAAAACCCTATTTAAAGCTCATAAAAAAAAAAACCAACTAAATTAATTTTAATAATAAAATAAAAATAAAAGTTCAATTTTGTTTTATATTGTTCTGCACTGTCGGTTTTTTTTTTAGCAGTTTTTAAAACTATTTTCGGCATTTGATAAGAAAAAAAAATGTTGAAACTACCAATTTATAACATGTATACTGTATATGGAAAGGGCTTAAAAATCAATAATCAATTATTCACTGCAATAAATAATTATCAAGCTTTATTTTTTCTTCTATGCAAAAAGAAGGTCCAATTTTTTTCTAAATCAGGGCTCGATTTTCCCGGCATAAGGGTTCTGAGTTCGGGTGAGGGCTTTAGTAGGGGGCGGAGCGGTGTGAGGGTGTGGAAAAGAATGAATGACCACTAACTGACAGTACCTCGCTTTAATTAATATTCCCTCCGCGTGGAGTTCCGGTCTGCTGAATGAGTCCGACGCTCTTTTTGTTTGTCCCATCTCCCATTCACACTCCACACAACAATGCACCCCCAAAAAAAAGTCTTCGGCAAAATCTCCCTCAGCTTCCATCATCGACGTCATTCGATATACGTTCGGTATCTGACACATCGGCAGAGTAAGGTCGGGGAGGCGTGGCTTAACTTTGCACGCGCGCTTGCACGTTCGCCCGCCTTTGTGGCGGGACTGTTGCTCCGGGAGCAGGGCCGTGCTAAGGGGGGGGCGAAGGGGGCGCAGGCCCCGGGCGCCAACATTTAGGGGCGCTGAATTCGCAAAA
>JAQGAZ010001465.1:0-29200 GCA_034692225.1 Polydesmus complanatus
CCTTGTCACCAGTTGTCGCCATCGAGCAAACCCCCTCCCCCCCCTAACTTGGATACGTAGTTTATGGACGGCCCCTATGATCTAAAACGATAATAATTATTCAATTTTAATCTGCTAATGATTCTTAATAATGCGTTGCAATTGAGCTTTTACCTTGTTGTTTGTATGGAAATGATAAATTAGTCCCGTAGAAATCGAAACCGCCCTTGAAATGATTAAAACGATAAGTGTACACCGGGACATCCAAAGAGGTCATTTTTTGTACAATGTCATCGACAGAATAATCAAAGGTCATATCAGTATAAATCTAAAAACATTAAGAAGTTAATTCACTTTTCCAAAGTTTAATTTGCTAAAGGCTTAATATTAACTTTTTTTCTACGGTTTAAAATTGTGTTACAAGTACAGTAAATAAAAAATGATCATTGCTACCTTAATAAATCTTATATTGTAGGTCTACTATAAATTATTCAAAAATAAAAGTTTATACTGTAAAATTTTTTCAATTCCTTAAATTACGAGTCAAATAATTATTGTTAAAGGGTTTAAGGGATTTGAGCTAATCCCACAAATAATTGTTTAAGCACTATTTAAGGAAATACATGCTCACGGTTTAAAGCAACTAAAAACCTTTTTTTTTTTCATGAGACATCAATGCTACCTTCAATTCCATTTTTTAAAAGGCCTAATTATAGTATTTTTTTTTTTAGGATTAGCCATAATGAACTACTGTCTAGGCCAAATTTAATAATAAGGTGGCGAGTGAAATGAGGTTTATTAAACTCTATTAATATATAGCATTTGATTAGCATAGGTAAAAAAAAATAAATACATTACTCTGCAAAGTCTTTGGGTAATTTCATCCTCATCCTGTGGGTCATCTGCGAAATATTCTTGAACTATTGAATCTCGTAATATGTGACTTTTTTCTTCACTGGCGCCAATAATTTCTTGTAAAAGAGTTGGGAGCCAATTATTCAAATGATCACTACCTAAGGAATTGTATTTCATCGCGCAAGCTTTATATTAAATTATAAACAAATTAATTATTTTTGGTTTAAAACTAATTAATATTTCATTCAACACCGTCAAAAATGAAGCATCCGTCATTTTTAGCCACTCCAATAAATAAAGGCACTTTGTTGATTGTGGTTCCTTTCTCTAAAAGAACAGGTGGGTAATCCGGAAGAAAAGCTTCCGCTCCTCTCACCGAGTCTTTAACCGGGTGATGGCGGACGTGACACATTAAATTACAGAAATCCTGAAATATAAAATATCAATTGAAAAAAATATTAATGTAAATTATTTTATAAAAGTTAAAACCTCTAAAAAGAAATTTTTTTGGACAATTTCAACGGCTGATCGTCTTCTGAAACAATCCACGGTTTCTTGGTTATTGCTCCCTTGGCAATCCATCATTGCAGCTAAAGAGTCCACAGTTTTTTTTGGATCAAACACATTTCCCCAATTCCCAAATGGAGTCCCACTTTGAGAAATAGCCCCATGAAAAAGTCCTAAAATGAATAAATACTGCTAAATAAAGATTTGTGTAAAAACTTTATAAAATAGGCTATGTCAAAAGCTACCGTATACTTTTTTCCTAAAACATGTTTTTTTTTAAATTCATAACAAAAATACACTAAAAACTAAATTTTCTGTTGGAAAAAATGGAAGTATAAAAATAAAAGTGAGCTTTTGTGTGCATTCTAATTTATAATATTAAAGAATTCAATTTAAGCAGGAAATTTATTAGAAATATTATTATTTATAGTCTATATAGTGTTTAATAGTTATCTTTCAGTCCATTATACAGTATTAAAATGTAATTTTTGGCAACTCAAAAGTAAGGGGAAAAAAGTAAATCTAAAAACATTTACAAAATTGAAATTACTCTATTTAATTCGACGTATAATCATTAAAAAAAGTTTAAATCTATAAAAAGTGTGATTGCTTACCTTTTGATAATGGTGAAACCATATGTAGCATTACTGCCCATCCTCCAGCACTTGTTCCAGAAATGGTAACTTTATTTGGATCACCACCAAACGCTTTAATATTATCTCTAACCCATTTCAAAAGCAAAATTTGATCAAAAAAAGCATAATTTCCAGGAGCAGCTTCATCACCAGTGCTTAAAAATCCTTTAAAAGTTGCATAGTTTGTAAAATAAAAAAAAATGTGCCATATTACTCTATTGGTAAGCTTACCTAAAACATTTACTCGGAAATTGAAAGTTACAATAACAACGCCGTAATCCATCATTTTCTCTGCTCCGATTTCAGCTGAAACGCCAGAATCCATTACAAATGCTCCTCCATGCATAAAAACGATGATTGGCAGCAATTTCCCATCTTTTCTTTCAGATGGAGGTAGGGGAGTGTAAACGTTAACAAAAAGGCAATCTTCGTCCCCGATTAGAAATTTCAGTTTTACACTAAATTGTGGGCATAACGGGCCATCGTGAGCGGCATCCAAAATTCCTTCCCATTTTTTCTTTGGAACAGGAGGCTAAATATTAATTAATTTAATTTTTTTAATTTTAATGAATCACCACCCCACAGGGGTAAACATATGGTATATAATCAATACATGAGCATAAAATATTTACAATATAAAAATGGTCTAATCCCACAACGTATAATTATACCGCAAATTAATTGTAAAAAATATAATAAAGAGTAAGCGCTAACAGCCTACCCTAAAATTTAGTTTTAAAAATTCACCTTAAATCTTAGCTCTCTGGTCGGCGGTTCTCCGTAAGGTATTCCACGATAAGAATAATAATCTAGCCCACCTTCGCTTTGCATCATGCTACCACGAAGTTGACCAGATGCAATTGTCACAAGAAGATCATCTTTCCCAATCGCACTTCCGCGAGAAGTCGCAATAGTAAATATAAACTGAATAACAACTAATGCTATCGAAAACATTTTTGCAGAAAATTTAATTTGCTTTTTAAATTAGCCTTTCTTTTTATACCAAAACTTAACCAATTACCGTACTTACTTTTAATCATTTCACAATAGCCATAATTTAAATTACAGTATTCCGCGAATTATTCAAATTTTTTTGAAAATTTAAAGATGCCATGTGTGGCAAAATGACATCTGACAAGCTTGACATAATTATTTTTTTAAAAAACTTAAGTAGTTGTACTGTCATTATAATTTAATTAACGTATATTAATCGGTCACGGAATGTGTTTGTTCAAAATTAAATTTTGTATTATTATTTACCTTCTACAATTATTTTTTAAAAGTTAACGTTGAAATAATTAACACTAATTAATAGTGATTGTCGAGGAAAATGGTGCGCCCATTTATATAGCTTACTCGCAAAATATTTCATTCTGTAAAACACAATAACAATTTTTCAATTTATCTAAATGATAAATACGTTGATACTCTGCGCAAAAAAATTAAATTTAAATTATTTTCATTAATTTATAATTTCCAAGTTGAACAAGAAATTTTAAAATTTGAACAACAATAATGAATTTGATTTTTGTATAATTTACATTCCTAGAGGAGCCATTATATCTAATTGACTACCTCGTTTTTGAGGACTTCCGGGAGCAGAAGAAATGACATTTTTCCCCTTTTCTCTTCGTTTGACATTTTTAATATGAGTTGACTTCATTTCCCGGATGTCTTTCATCTCTTCAAAATCTTCTTCCTGCGTCAAATAATTACGATTAAAATAATGCAAATTTAAATCAAGGTTTGAAGTTTCTATACTCCTACAGTCATCTGGTGTTTGAGAACTAAAGCCGGTCTCCCATCAGCTAATGGTTGCGAGTACCGTTTTTGTTGCCGAAGTCTCTCTTGTGGACTAATACCTCGTTCTACTACTAACACTATTCGAGCCCACTGAAACATTTCATATTCTAAACATATATCTACATTTTACCCTTGTAGACTTTTTCTGTTACTTGTCTTTGCCATTCGTTTCGGGTCTCAGCAATTATCTGATAAGTCATTCCAAACATAGCAATTAACATGTTGACCAGCAAAATCGCCACGAGACCCATGTATAGCATAAACATGAACTATTAATGATCAAAAGAAATTGCAGTAAAATTCAGATTTTTTTTTTGGTTTGCTATAAAATAATTTAAAGGGAACACCGCAGTATTTAGTGTCAAATGAAATTATAGGTAGTAAATAATTCTTTTTTAAAATAATTTAAGATATAAAATTATTTCAATTTCTATAATATATGTATACAGTATTAAAGTTCTCTTTTGTATTTCCAAATAATTATTTTATATTCAAATAATTGTCAATTAATATTATTGTTAACTCAAATAAAAGGCTTTAGTTGCGGGGTTCCCTATATTTTTGTCGCACTTTTGCTAAAACTGGAAGTTGAGTATTATCAAACTCATTATAAATATCACCAAACTCCTGAAGTGACATAATAAACATTGCAAGTATGCTTTGAACAGGGTCTTCAAAATAATTTGGTCCTTTTTCATCATCGTGAGATTGAAATATTATGTAATAAGCTAAAATAATTAATACCGGTAAAAAACAAAATAAAAAGCATCGAGTATATTGAATTACCTTGAGAAAACCCAAGAACAAAAACTAAGTAAATGACGACAAATCTCAATAAATCGCCTTGTATCATCCGATAAATCATTACAACAAATGGACCGACCATCTTGAATCCCCTTCAAAATTAAATTTGAAAATAATTTCTAAATTATTGGATAATTATTTACATACCTGCAAAAGAACAAGAAATAAGGAGCAGTAGTTAACATGGAAAGGACAGCTACTTTATCTTCAGCATCATAATTGCAGGTAAATCGTAATGGAGTCATCAAAGTGATCAAACAACAAGAAAAAAGAAATAATACGCGAGACGGCACTGTCATCTAATTAAAAATATCAATGCCTTAATTAATTTACTTAAATCGATTTATTATGTATACAGAATTACCAAATTTTGAGTAAACATTTTGTAGCCAAGATATTTGATTTCTAAACCAGCCCCGGACAAATACATAACGGCTCCACATAATGTTAAACCTTCAGCAACCCATCGAACCTATAAAAAGTATAAACATAAAATAAAATTCTATAGATCATCTAAGATAAATCAGTATTCACTCAAATATTAGCCATCAATCTAATAGCATGCAACCTTTTTATGCCTTTATTCGGCCAATTATTTTGAATATTTTTTTTAAAACTGATATCTTAATACAGTATCAAATTTTGTATCATTGCATTATGCCTATTAAAATAAGCGCTGTTCATAAAGACTCACAACGTCATAAGCATCATCATATTCTAGTAGGTAGCAATCGTTTAAAGTTGATGGAGATGTCGACGTAGAAGACATATTATCGAAAATGTAAGTATCATTCATATCAATACTAGTGGTTTCTTCAATAATTCGGTTTTGAATTATGACTTCGCGAACCTCTTTCACTGGTCGAAGAATAAAGCAAACAAATGTAATAATAAAATAAACGAAAAAGCATCCAAACATTTGATAAAATCTGCAATCAAATAATTTAATTAAATATAAAAAAAATTTTAAATTTTTTCAAGAAAAAAGAAAATACGACCTAAATTTAAGGAATGCATTCCATTTCACAACAAGTAGGTCCGTGATGACGCCTTCTAGTAATTCCAAGTGATCAATATTATTCTACAAAAGTTGAACAAAAATAAAAATGTATTAAAAATATTCGCATACTGTAAATATAAAATTTAGGAAAATTACTCCGTAAACAATAAGATTGACTGCAGAATTTGGAACCAATTGTCCAGTATTAATATCAATAGTATCCACTCTTGCCAAAGGATAAGCAGCGCACACAATATCTCCTATTTGCCACAAAATTTCTCTTTCAATTTTTAAAATATGCATGAAGATATCTCGCTTGGCTAAAGTGGCAGCCAAAGTGAGAGGAGTCAATTTTTGCATGTTTTCAATATTATTTAACGCTCCAAGCTCGTAAGCCATATCAAACATTTTCTAGCATTAAATAAAATATTTAACAAACTAAAAATTAAATAAAATAAAAACTACAAACAATTTTTTCGAAAATGGTAACCATGTGTAAAACTGCATTTCCGTTTGTATCTTGTAAGTTCGGATCGGCTCCTTTAGCCAAAACTAATCTATAACATTCTTCTTGACCCAAACAAGCAGCAAAAGACAATGGGTACTCGCCCCAATACACATATCTACAATATAATTTGCTTAGCGTTAAAAAAAAACACTTAAAGTGCAATTGTCTCATACCCATCATAATTAGTTTTCACACAAACATAAACCCATTCTTGATCTAGAGAATCACTTCGGGACATTTTTTGATCTTCGGGGGAGAAAAAACTGCCAATACAGCGCTGATGATAATTGACACCATTGTCTAATAAGAATTTCACCATTGCCGGATCTTCATTCACAATGGCCATATGTAAAACATTTTCACCTAAATTTAAAACGCATCATTAATTAAATTTCATTCATTAAATAGTCTATACTTTTTAAATTTATTTACCATAATATTCGTCGCTTAAATAAACGTCGTTAATTATGCTTGGAAAAAGCCGGATCAAGCGTTTAGCTAAATCAGCGTGAATTGACGTTCCATTGAGAAGACAAATGTGAAGAATAGTTTCACCAACTGCCCCTCGACTGTTAGCATCCCAACAACACTCACGGTACTTTGAAACATCTGCATTATAATAATTATTATTAAAATGGAGAAAAAGCTCAATTTAAAAAAAATATAAGTTATATAAAAAAAAATTAATAAACCTTGTTTGTTAAATACGATTTCGCCATTGATGTCCGCCAGACTATAACCCAGATCTGCCATTTTCATAACTCCACTTCCAGTACTAGTTTTGATATTGCTGTTGCTAGTAGAATTATTGGCCGTTGAGTTAGTACCATTGCCTCCTCCTGAGTTATTGCTAACGTCATTTGCTGCTCCTTTAAGGGTTGGATCTTGTAACTGTTTACCTTTTGGTCGACTGTCTTTGTTTCTCATATAAACCAATTCGGAGATTGGGACCAGCTTGCCCTGCCCATTGTTATACAAGAATGGCAAAACTCGACTTCGAATTAGTTCATCCAGCTGAGAGTCATTTTTTCCTTTCACCGCTTTCTTTAGTAGCTGAACTAGTTCTCCATCCCCTTTTAAATCCGCCAATTTGTAGATGGGCAATGAGGCATTATCGGCTTGCTTTTTAACTCCTGATGTCACGTTACTACTAGAATTACCCATTAAAACGTTTTAAATAAATAAGTTAATATAGCGATACAAGTGCCTTGCGTAGATATACGAGTATTTTTTTTTTGTTTGTTTAAAAGTACACCTAGGGTTATGAAAATTACTGCAGATAATTTTTGTTTTGCCACCTATTGGCTATACGTGCAATACGTATGATGAAAAGCAACTGTGATTGGTGTTACATAAGAATACACATGGTCGCATATTATATAGATTTTACTGATTTATCATGTAATCCTAATATTATGAGCATAAACACAACCAACAAATAAAAAACATTATTTACCGGTTTATTTCTTCAAGCTTCATAAATTTACTAATTTTTAAATATAAAATTTTTAATTATTTTTTTCTCCCGAATTTACTTTTTTATCTAACCCTTCAAATTCACGAACAACTCGACAATAAAAATTAACGAGAATAAGATCTCAATTGCATTATATCGAAAATTAAAAATAAACATAAGTTTTCAATTACCGTAATAATAAATATTAAATTATTGATAATACATGTATCATGTCTCATCATTCAAACAATTTAATTAATGAAAAAAATTATAAGTCGAGAGGGTGTTTTTTTTTGTTTTTTTGTTTAAATAGCATTACCGTAATTAATTTTAAAAGTTTGATGAAAACAATAAAAACGACAAATTATTTTGATAAAAACGTAAAGTTATTTAATCAAAAAAAATCCATTTATTAATTAAGGGGCCATAGTAGTTATGCGGGCTAAGAGGAGATTTGATCGAGGGTGTTGCCTTAAAATTATTTACGGTTAGCGTATTAAAACAAAGTTCTATTATGCCAGGTAGCAACGGAGACGCAATCGATGGTTGCTAGCGAATTGCAAGCGGTCAATATTGCTATGGTAACCATTTTATACTTAAATAATTTTTTTTCATATAAAACCCGAAGAAATGTTTTACATAACATAAACTAAGAAAAATAACGACAATGATGACCCCGAGATTTTCAGATTTAGATATTATATATCGAAAAAATACTTTTAGTTTAAAGCCAGGAACTCAAATTCCGGGGTATTAAATTCAAATTAGTTTATTTGTTTAAAACTTAAAAAAAATTCTTACTTATAGATATACCGGACATCGACCAGGTGTTCGCTTTGGGTTTGGCAGTACTTATGGGGATCTCACTCATCAATTGAATTCTTATTCTTCCACGGTGAGTTGCACTTTCCAAACATTTTTTTTAATCCAAGTTCAATCTATCACTTTTCTTTTCTTTAACTAGGATTTAAATCCATCATCTGCTAACTCTGAAAAAATTACAGAAAAAAATAAATTTAGTTCTGAAGAATCTTCAAACAGAGTTTACAGAAACCCCAAAAATAATTCATCAGCTATGAATAAACTTTTACAAGGCTTAGATTTAAGCCCGGATGACATGAATAGACATTATCCGTTTCCAATGCAGCTGAACGCATCTCCCCCTACAGGTTTAAAGTCAGGATACACAGGTTCACCTAATATAACGTGAAGATCATTCAATACTTAAAAACGAGTTATTTCAATCTCGTGATTTATGGTTATGCGATTTTACAGGTTATGTGCCCAGGCTAAGGTACCATTTTGGAAGTAGTTATAACTCGAGCGCCAATCAAGCGCAAAAAGAATTTGACCATTTACAACAAATTGACAAGTGCGGCCGTAAAGAAATGGATGGATCTTTGGAATCAATTATGTATTCCAAATATGGCCAACAGATTAAAAAACCACTTATTCCAATAAATGATGACGAGAAGATTTTGGAGGAATTGTTAAAGTTCGAAAAACATAGAAAGTAAAAATTTTAATTATTTAATTTGGTAAAGACAAAATTAACAAGAATTTACTTTTTAGCAGATTTACATTTTAATTGCTATTCCTCTGCAAATAATGACCAGTAAAAAACAACATAATTATCAAAAGCGGGAATTTAAGCAAAATGTCACCCAATCAGTCATTAGCTAAAAAGTGCTATGCTTTTTATCTGCATTGTGCGTTTCTGAAAATAATTATTAGAGTAGGTAATCGTACTAAAATAATTATTGTAATGGTGCAAGTTCTCTCGCAGCTCTCAGATGTAATTTGTATATATTTAAATTACTCATATTTTTATTGTTAAATTTATTTTTAATGCATTGACTGTGCGTATCTTCTTAAAACAAATAGCCTACATGTAGTAATAATAGGGTGCAAACATCGTCACCTTGTTCTAACACCATTAGAACTATAAATTAAAGGTGCCGCATTTGAATTAAAGACCCAAGTGATTGTCAAACTTGATACAGTATTTAAAATATATAAATATTGTAACTAAGTAATAACAGTGTAATTCAGTATTGTAAATGCTCAACTAAAAATAAACATTCATAAATCAAACAGTTTTAACAGTTTGATAAAAAAAAAAGGAGAAGGCGATTACCTGCGGTATAAACTCTATAAAACGCTTATAACTTATTAACGACAGAATTTTCTTTATCCAGGAAGATTTTCAGCTCACTCCAAGCTGTCTCCACCTGGTAAAAATTCATCCGTATTACAATAATTATTTATCTACAGTATGTCATAAAATTTTTGTCCACGCACCTGCTTTTGTGTATATTCTGGCTCCCAAAGCGTTGAAAACACAACAGTTGCCTTCTTAATTCTTTCAGAATTTGAAATTTGGCTTTCCAAACGAGCTTTTGCTTGAACTTCATCCAAATTATTTCTGGATTTTAACCGGTTTATAGCCTGCAAAATTTATTTAAAATTTTTAAGAATGGTATTACAAGTGCAAGTTTGAGTATTGAATAAAAAAATACTTGCCTCCTTTTGAGTAATTATAGAAACCCAAATCTCATGAACAACGTCCTCCCATCCGGCTTCTAAGAGTACAGCTGCTTCTACAATAACAATCTCAGTTCCAATTTTACGAAGTTCCTCAATCCGTTCCTTCACGAGTCGATGGATTTCAGGCCAGACGATGCTATTTAATAAATCCATTTTCTTCTGTGAATTTAATTAATTAGCTATTTAATAACTACTGGCACCAATAATTCAATTAAATAATTACGGGGTTTGAGAAAACAATTTGTCCAAGAGCCTTCCTATTAATACTGCCATCTTCATTTATTACTTCTTTCCCAAATTTTTCAACAATTTGTTTATAAGAAATCGTTCCCACTGTGTACGATTCGTGGCCGAGTAAATCGCAATTAATAGTCGCAGCTCCTAAATTTTTCAACCGGTTACAAATTGAAGATTTTCCGCTGGCGATGCCACCAGTTAAACCAATTACATACGGCGGCTTTGATAACGTAGGGTTTTGCTAATCCGAATGATTAAAACAAAAATCGAATAAATAAACAATTTACTGACATACATAAGCGTTATTGCGTCGTTGTCCCAATAATCTCATTCTTAAGGAAGAAGAACTTATTTTTTCTTCTTCTTCAGCGGCATGGCCCGCGTCATTTAATAGCTCAATCACGTGAATATCTAATGTTTTCATTCCCTAAATATAATACCGGCACATTTTTAATTAACAAAAAAATTCCCCGATCAAGTACCAATTTATAATTCAATTACCCACTTTTTTAAGACGTTGTTCATTGACTTTAACACCGCCTTTATAAGTTTCCTTACTCACTACAATGCATTGAAGTTCAGGGTCTACAATCGACGGTCCGTAAGGATCTTCGATGGGTTCCAAACGATAATTTAAAGAAGCGTCGCTATCGACCAAAAATTGTTTTAGTTTTTCAATTCTTACATCAACCGGTTCGATAAGTTCCCATAACAATTTCCCTATAAATTAAAAAAATGATTTAAAATTCACAAACAAATTTAATAAATAATATCAACCTCGAATCATCGGTCCATCGGTGACACCAATCGTTAAACATTGTTCTGAGCGTAAAATAGCTTCTGCCAATAAAAGTTTGTGCCCATTATGCAAGCGATCAAAGGTTCCACCTAAAACTGTGTTGTCATAAGATTTCCATATTGAATTCACAATTTTGGTGTTAGTCGCAAATCGTGGAGAATTAATATTTTCGTCTTGTCGAATATTTATCACAGGTAGATCTGAATAATACCGGTCTTGATATCGCCATTCTAAATAATCTTTAAGATTATTTGTGGTATGTGCGCAATCGGTGAGAATAACGTCAACGGGGAAACTGAGTTTTAAATTGCCCAATGAAGGGTTTTTAATAGCTCCCAGAAGAAATCGAACATCCAAAGTCTGCGAATAATCAAAACATTTCAAATAAAACCTTGAGATTAGTTGTTTACAGTTGTTTAAAGTTTCTGGAGATGGTTTATCGAGGCCAGGCGACGATAGGGACGAATTTTCATTGAATTCCAACTGCACGTACAGCGTTTTGGCTACATTTTGGGTTACTACTTTAGCTAAGGAACCTAAGCGTGTCAACAGTTGATTTAAAGGCGAACATAATATCAATAAGCCAGTTGACATTGTTTATTAAATAAAATCTAAATAAAATTACAAGTTAGTATAAGAGTACTTAAAGTAAATAAATAGTTGTAAAAATACTCACGGAGGCTACACGTAAGCATTTGAACAGGGGCTATGAACCTTTTTTAAGCGAATCTCACACAAAATTATCTATTTCAACATATCATCTTATAAATCTAACGTTACATAAAGCTCCTTGCGCAAAGTATCAAAGTTTACAACATAAAAAACGAAAGAAGATTGGCCATTGATTAATAATCTTTCATCATTAAACTGCAAACAAAATGCGCTCTTTTTTTAACTACTTTATACGACGTCACCTTTATCAATGTTTTCAAAGCGCATGCGCAAATTTGAAACCGCTTAAACGTCATACATTTAAAAAACAATTTTTTTTTTTTTTGGATTTTGCTTAATATTATTATAGGTAAATTATTTTAAGCACTGAAATAAATTAATTTAAGTAAACGTTGACATGTTTTTAAAATAATTATTTGATAACAAATTTTACAAAAATAATTTTTCCCACCTGCGCAAATAACTTGCGTAGCGCCCGTGATGGCCCTATTTGATCCGTGCATGTTGATCTGAGCAGACGATGTACAATAATCAACAAGACGAATTTTTCCGATGGTCGCGTGTAATAGTAATAAGGTAAATCATTCTACTGCTTAATAAAAGCGTTATTTTTAACGTAGTAATTTGCTAAATAATGAATTACAACGGTGAGAAAGAAAGAGCGCCTTCGTTTTTGGATTTTGTTCAACTGAAGAACCATGGACCAGCTTCAGTAGTTCGAGGAGAATCTCCGATCACGCCACCGAGTGATCCAACACCTAATGAATTACTTCGAGTTATTAGTGGAAATCAAGAAATACTCTCAGGCGTATTACAAAGAGTGCTAAACAAAGATAGTTATTTGTCGAATTTTACGGCAAATCGAACAGATTTTCATAATGTTCCATATCGTAACGGTATAAATTGGCTGTTTAAAATTTCGTTTTCTTTTTTAACTTATTTGTTCTTCTTCATTTTAGAATTTGTTCGAAAAAATGACTCCCCAGCCAGTTTTACAAGACCTAGCAGCAGCCAGTCCAGCTTTGAACAATATGAAATGCGTAAAAGTAAATTTAATAATATAATATTGTACTGTGTTTGCTTTCAAGAGACCAAATTTTAATTTACAATTCTAAAGATTCTAGACACGACGAAGTCAGCGATATGGAAATATCTGCAGAAGAAGATAACAACATGGGTAAGGCACTTCTATTTGTTTTTATTTTTTATTTTTAGTATTGCTATACTTTTAACTAATTTTTTTTTATTAGAAGTGTCTCGTACAAGTAGACGGTGAGAGTATTTTCTACTTTTTATTCATCGAACGTCTTTGGAATAACTTATTTACATTTTAGAGACCAAAAAAATGATTCTCGCAGAGATTATGACAATCATCATTATTCAAACTTTAGGTAAATATTCGCATTTTTTTTTAAATTAAAAAGTAGGTTTTTTTTTTAATAAAAAAAAATTTCCTGTATCTTGTAAATAGCCGTTCGACATTAACCGAGGAGAAAAGAAGTTCTAAATCTTTCGAGTCAAAAAATTGTAGAAGGTATTTAAAGAATATTATTATTTACTTAAAATAAATTTTATCTTTAAATGACCACCGGTAATTTCAAAGTAGCGAGAAACGTGAAAGTGATTCAAGATTAGACAGCAATAATTATAAAAGAAATCGACCTGCAGAAAGAGTATATTGTTTTCTTAAATTCATCTTTTTCAGAAATTTAATAATTTGTTTTTAGGATTACGAAACTCAAAAGCACGGTTGGAAAGCTCAAACTGAAAAAAAGAAAGATTCGAGTTATTCGGAAGCATTTTTACCTTGGGATTATATTTCTCAAGGTGATTTTCAAAATGCTTTTAAATTATTGAATAGGCAAGTTGGTTTTATCAACTTTAAAGTGTACAAACGGTTTATTTATCGAAGCATGTTGAAATCGAACGTAACGTTCAGAACTACTCCAGAATTTTCTTGCATTAACAAACGCCTCTCTATCAAATCTGGAAGCGACGGGGATAAAAAAGTGGAGATGGATTATTGTGGTCTGGATTATCTTTTAGACTGTGCATTTCGATTAGCATCCGCGGCCAAGTTTGATCAAGCCATCGAAAAATTTCGAGAAGTTCTCAGTTGGATCCCGCTCACCATTGTACATAATAGTAAAGACGAATTGAAAGTGAAACAAGCCGTTAAAACCTGCCAATCTTATATTCACGGTTTACGAATGGACAAGATAAGGCGAACTATGTTAAAAGAAACTTCTCTCAAAGATCGAATTCGATCTTGCGAATTAGCGGCTTATGTAGCCGATTGCGATTTCTTACCCATTCACAAACAAATCACGTTACGTGTAGCCATGATCACATGCTATAACTTAAATAATTTTAAACGGGCGGCATATTTTGCCGAAAAATTATTGAAGACTTTGGAACTTACCCCAAAACACGATTTGGTAATAACTACGCAGATCGTTTACGATCTTTGTAAGGAGAATTTGTTTGACCAACATGAAATGAATTATAAAGATAAACCGTTTACAGTGTGCGCTCTGACATATCAACCAATTTACGAAGGCGATAGTAAAGTTGAATGCCCGTATTGTGGATCTTGTTATATTAGAAAGCCTGCCGAAAATCGCGTCTGCTCTGTTTGCGAATTATCGGAAATTGGTAGAAAAGTTTCAGGTTTATCTCTCAAACGCCGTTAAAATGTTTGCGGCTACATTTGAGGCGCCAGGTTCCAAAGTGCATCAAGTTTACTTTTTTAAAAAATGCGAACTCTTATTCTTGAAGCACGTATTTTTTTAGTGCTGCGTTGAACCAAGTTTGCCTGTGGCCCTATAGCATTGCATTGAACTGCTCAAGCTATTCATTTGTCTTTTAGCATGTTATTAAAAACTTTTATTTCTAGATTTAAAAATTTATGAAAAATTTTGTAATCACATCCTATTTTTTAAATTTATCTTTTTTAAAACCTTATGCAAAATAGAGTTATTTTTTGCAATTTACAATAAAATTAACTAATGGATTTTAATGTTGATTATCTCAAAATTATGATTTGTGAACTTAATCCACTTTGGAACTTGGTCTCTCATTTGAAAAACTTAAACATGCAGAATGAAATATTAAATACTGTACTAATTATTTTTTTTTATATATATAAAAGTTCAAGTATTTAAGATTATACATAAATTTTTGATTTTATTTGTGAATTTTAACGATTAATTTTCAATTATACTGTAAGTGTAACAATTGTATATACAGTATTCAACCTTGCATGGATAAAAATTAATAATGAAACATTTTACCGTACGAAGCCTTGTTTTAAAGGGATGAAAAAATTAAATTGAGCTTTGCTAAATTCAATTTAGCAATAAATTTATAGTACTGTAGTATTATAACGTGCATTAAAATTAATTTATCCTTACCTGTTTTTCTTCTTCTCTCATTTTATGTTTTTGTATTTTCCCGGTCACTGTTTTTGGGAAGTCGTTTACCAATCGAATATAACGTGGTATTTTAAAACGGGCTAACTGAAATTGAATGCAATGGTTAGGTCATTTAAATGGATTGGAGAACTAAAACTAACTTGTCCTTTGCAAAATTCTTTAATTTCGTCCTCTGTTAACGTCTCATTAATTTTACTTTGTATCCAAACACAAATTTCTTCTCCCATTCTCTCATCCGGAACTCCGATCACCTAATAGTATAATTACGGTATATAATCTACAGTATTTAGATTAAAATTATTATAATTTTTCAAACTGCTAATTACGTAAGCTTCTCGGATTTTCGGATGAGTTATAAGAAAGTCCTCAATCTCTTTTGGATAAATATTTTCTCCTCCTCTGATAATCATATCTCTTATTCGGTCAATAATTTGAATACAATCGTTTTCCAACATGATCCCAACGTCTCTTCTCGTTCAAAATTAAATAAATAACATTTCTGATTTCAAATAATATATTTTCATAATTTACCCGGTATGATACCATCCATCCGGTTTAAGAACTTCTTCAGTTTTTTCTTCATCATTCCAATAGCCTTGCATTACTTTAAAACCTCGAGCACAAATTTCACCGGCCTTTCCTCTCGGAAGTAATTTTCCATTTCCATCTACCACCTTTACCTACTCCATAAAATTAATTTAAATTATGCAAAATTATTTTTTTTAGTTTACAGTATTAATTGAACCTCCATAAAATCGACTGGCTTTCCACTTGTGTATAATTTTTCTTCTAATGTGTCTTGAACTTCATTTCGGCATACTGCACCGGAAGTTTCAGTAGAGCCGTATCCCGTCTAACAATTCAGTTTTTAATTTAGAAAAAAACTGACTAATTAATTTTTTACCAAAACATCACTGCAATTCCATTCTTTTTGTAAACGACTGATAAGAGGCGGAGGGCAAAGAGAACCACCCATTCTCACTATAAACCATTTATTATAAATTTTTCTTTAATCATTAAAAACTAAAACCATAATTTCGTACGTTTTTTCATAGAAGACATATCCGTTTTTGGAGAATCAGGATGATTTAGCAGATCAAAATACATGGTAGCAGTTGTTGTCATTGAATCACATCTATTTTTTTTTAAAAAAATTAATTTGAACGGCTAATTTATGTAACAATTACCGGTACATTTAAATTAAATGAAAATATCAATTCACAATTTACTTTTCGTTTTGAATTGTTTTTAAAATATACGCAGGGTCGTAAGTCGGTCCAGTCAATACAATTGTGTAACCGTCTATAAAATATTGCAGAGCTTCTAAGCATCCCAAAGTGTGAAATAATGGAGAAAGGGTTAAAACCCGATGTGTCTTTATAATGCGAAAAAAATGTTGAATAAATATGCAAATACAATATGTCAATTAATTATTACCACTGTTCCAAAAGGCGGGTCATATTTATAACGTATCGTTAGAAAGCGATTGACTACAGCGAAATGTGAGAGTATGGCTCCTTTGGCCTTTCCTGTGGTTCCCTAAATAAATTAATTTTAATTATGTTATTACTAATTTTTTAAAGCACGTATTCTAATACAGTATTATATTACCGAAGTAAAAAGAATGCAAAGTGGCGAATCCATTGTAATTTGATTTTGAATTTGTTCTAATTTCTCGTGAAGGTCGCAATTGGACCTACTTCCTTCCATTATAGCTCTTAACTTAAAAGTACCTCTGCATACAAAACAATACAATATTTTAACAATTTCATTTAAAATTTCTAATTATAACTTACGGTAGATCTTCGTTGCTCATCGATAGTATACTTTCAAAATATGGGTACCTATCAAATCATTTTTTATTTTAAATTTAAATTTGCTAATATAATACGGTAATTATAGCAGCAAACCCTTCACTCCGAATTTTTGTTTCCGGTTTTGTATGATTGATTTCTGGCATCAGGTTAGACAGCATTTGATGATAGTTTTGATTTTTGAATTGATTGTAAATGACAATAGCTTTTAAGTTAACTTTTTTAATGCAATAGTCCACTTCCGGAACTTGAAATGACGGATTGATAGGGACCTAAAGTTGCGTAGTAAATAATTAAGCAAATACTGTATCATAATGTAAAACACTCGATAATATTAAATAATTTGCGTACTAATATTAAACCAGCTTTGGCAGCTGCATTTTGTGTTAATAACCATTCGTAGCAGTTGGGACTCCAAATGCCAATCCTGTCGCCTATATTTAAATTAAGCCCAATAAAACCAGCAGCAAGTTCATTTATCTTAAAAAAACAAAATAATTTTATTAAAGTGATGCAACTATCTATCAATACCAATTTTGCGATAACAAAAATTACTTCTTTAACAAATTCCTTGTATGTCTTTCTAATTCCCTGGACATTGCTGACCACCGCTTCTGTGTCTCCATATTCCTTTTCGGCTATGTCAATTAAATTACCAACGTGAGCGGAAATAAATGGAGTCATGCCTGCGCGATGAGTATAACTCCATTTGGAACTAATGTACCTATCATAATGATTACACGTAAACAATTTATTTTAAACGATGAACTTATAACCGTGACTTTTTACCTTTTTTGAAGAGCAATACGACTTCGAAAGCATTCTATTTTTAGATGTCCCTTGGCATGAGTTATCCCAAATCCAATGGCTTTTTTATATAAATTTGAAAAAACAATAGTGGTCATAATTGCAAATTTTCTTAACTGCACTTTTAAACTTATTCTATTTACAACTTTCTAATTGAATGACGTCAAATCCTCAAAGATAATAATCTAAAACGGACGAATATATCACAGTAGGTCGTGAAATTCGGAATCGTTTATTATCTACAATTCCAAATCAAGGCCAAACTTGATATCACGGATATTTAATTTTAATAAATCAACACTATGAAAAAATTAAAATACTTCTCGTAGTCACCCGCAAAATGAAATACCGTAATGCAATTGTATAAAGTAATACCTCTTAATATTTTAGCGGCACTATAGTCTAGATGAGAAGCACTCGCCAAAGATCCACAATTTGGTTTTTGGTAAGGTAATGCTCGCCAAAAATAAAAAATTTAGGATCATTTTTCTACTTGGTCCTCAACGTTTTAGCGCAGTTACTTGCGAGGCTACGAAATCGTCGTTTTGGCCCACCTCAAATATTTTATTTTATTCTGAGGAAAGTGCGCGGGCTCAATAAAATTTTGTCTAAGTAAATTTATTGACGGTTATGAGTTTGTCCAGACTTTCATCAAAAGCTACCAATAAAATTTCAAAAAGGTGTTATTTTTAAAAAGTTTTTTAAAAAATAATTTGCTAAAACATGTAATTGTTACTTGTATCTTAAAATCAAGGGTAAAACTTGGTAAAACTATATTTTTTTTCTTATAAATTCTTAGAATTTGTTTAACTCCTTCAATTTTCCTTTAAAAATTTGTTCATTTCTTCCGTCATCTTGAACTTTTGTACTTTGCGGCTAGCTGTCAACGGATATTTGTCCACGAATCGAATATATTTCGGAATTTTATAATGAGATAACTTTCAAATCCAAATAAAAATCAATATTTAAACAAATACATCGATACGTAATTGAAGAGAAAACTAACCTTTCCTTTGCAAAATGTTTTAACTTCTTCAGCTGCCAAAGACTGTCCTTCAACCAAACGAATCCAAGCGCAAACATCTTCTCCTAACCTCTCGTCATTAACTCCAATCACCTCAAAAAAAAAAAGAGCCCATATATTAATTGAAAATCCGTTTTAAATAACTGTTCTATCAAACACAATTACTTGGGCGTCCATTACGGAGGGATGCGTGACTAGTACGTCCTCAATTTCTTTAGGATTAATGTTCTCACCTCCTCGAATTATTAATTCTTTTATGCGACCTGTAATAGTTAAATATCCTTCGGAGCTCAACGATGCAGTATCCCTAAAATATTTTTATTAATTAAAACAAATCTCGTTTTATGTACATTATTGGCATACACTTTACCCGGTGTAATACCATCCATCCCTAAACACTTCATCCGTTTTCGTTTCATCATCCCAATATTTTTTCATCTGCATAGGAGATCTGCTACAAAGTTCTCCTTCAACATTTAAGGGCACAATTTGGTTATTTGTATTCACAATTTTAATCTAAAACATAACAAAAAATACAAAATTTGTAAGATTTAATAAATACGAAAAATATTTTTAAAAAAATGAGCTATCATTGGACAATTGCAAAAATGATTTTGAATATTACTGACAAGAAAGCGTTGTAATAAGTTCGACAGGCTTATAAGGTATACCTCAAAAGCTTATTTAGATTAGCAATTTTTGTGTACCATTCAAACTAAATTTAAATTCAAACTAAATTTAAATTCAAACTAAAGGTTTAATTCAAACTAAAAACCTCTAATCCGCGCGATATTTTTCCTTGATGGTTTAATTGTTCATCTGTCCAATCTTTTTCAAATTTTTCCACCGATCCCATTCCAATACTTTCGGTGCTACCATAACCAATCTGCCGACAAATATTGAGATTAGTTATCAACTTTCAAAATCGTTAAACTTATTAAATTACATGCACATCTGCTTGCGGAAATGACTTGAACATTTGTCTAATCAGTTCTGGTGTAAATCTGGAGCCACCGCCAAAAACTAAAAAATAAAGCAAATAAATTCATTTATGGCAGATTTTTTTAGTTTTACATCAAAACTATGCCATAATAGGCTTACTTCTGTTAATGCTTGTAGTATTTGTATTAGAAAAGTTGGGATGGCGAATTACGTCTATATACATCGTTGGAGTTCCAAATAGAGTATTGCACCTGCATTAAAAATACCCTACAATATAAGAAACAAATTTTTGGCATTTAATTTTCGAATAAAAAATACTTTTCATCTTCAATTGTTTTTAATGCTTTTGTTATGTTATATTCTGGCGATGGCAAGACCGTAGTAGATCCACTTACAATAGGAACTAATCCTGCTCCAACGCTACCAAATACGTGAAACAGTGGAACATAGCAACATATTATTCCTCTCTATAAAATTGTATGTTTTATATAAAATAATTAATAGACATAAATAAATATATAACCTGTAGGCCTACTTTAAAATGTTTCAACTTACTTGTTCAAAAAAATTCAAATGACTGCTCATGTGGACTGCGCTATTTACTGTGTCGAAATGTGTCAAAACAGCTCCTTTTGGTTTCGATGTTGTTCCCTTAAGGTATGTAAAATTATTTTAACTATATACTGCAATAATTAAAATCAATATACCGAAGTAAACAGAATCATTGCTGGATCATCTGGTGAAATTTTTAATTGTACATCCGATAATTGTTGAACCTCATTGCTGCCACCGGCGTTCATAACCTCATTTAATGTAAAAGTTCCACTTGTTATAGAATTGAAAATATAAAATTAAGAATAATTACCGTTATATTTATTAAATGGAATTTCAAACTCACGGTAATGACAAGTTATTATCCATGACAATGAAAGTGTTAAGATTTGGGAACCTAATTTATTACAGAATATTGATACGTTTCAATTAAAAACGAAATTAATCTTAAAAAATTACTTTTTTGATTTAATATTTCCTGGTTTACTCTCTGCAACTTCTGGTATTAAGCCAGTTAAAATTTTGTAATATTCTTGAACAAAAAATTTTTCCGGAAATACAATTGATTTGATGCCCACTTTTTTTAAACAAAACTCAACTTCCGGAGCTTGATATACTGGATTAATTGGAACCTAAAAAGGTAAAAAATATAGGTTTCTATTTCTAACTACCGGTAATTAAAAAACTTTAATAAAATTTTTTATAAAACAAACCACAATCAATCCAGCTTTAATAGCAGCTATTTGGCTTAAGTTCCATTCGTATCTATTGGGGCCCCAAATGGCTAATCGATCGCCTTTTTTGAGATTTAACGCCAAAAAACCACTCGCTAATTTATTCACCTGCAAATAAGAAATACTATTACAGTAGGCTACAATCCAAAATCACTAATGAGCATAATATTATATTATAGTTACATCCTGTTTGAACTGCTCAAAAGTTTTTCTAATGTTTTGACTTTTATCAATTAATGCAAATTCGTCGTGAAATCTCTCTGTACTACTATCGAGCAATCTGCCAATTGTAGAATATATAAACGGTGTTCTTCCAATATCATGGTAATAACTATCGTTATTAAACTGCCTAAAATATTTAAAAATTGAACAAAAGCAATTGCCAAAAAAAAAAAAATCTTATTTAAAAAATGCTTACAATTGGGAAAATCCTTGGTTTGTACTTCGCAAACGCTTCACAACTTTCAACGCTGTCGACCAATTTCGATAGCCAATTAACCGAGTGCTAATAAACATTTTAAAACGGCTACTGTGATTATACAGTAAACAAAATTATTATTTAGATAATACAAATTGGAAAACTATAAATACTAAAAATAGAAAATGCTTTAAAAATTGGCAGTTCAATACGGAATTAATTAGGTTAAGCTATATCAAATAAACCTAAAAAATTATTACACTGTACACAGATAACATGCTGCAGATCGAAATACCGGTAATTAGAATATCAGATAAACTTAAGAAAGTGAATGAATGCATGGATAAGGGTCAGCAGTTAAGGTTCAAAATATCAGTATCAATAGGTCAAACTCTAATTGTAAATTTATATCATTGGCCATATTAATTTAGAAAATCAATGCTGCAATGCAAGGATGGAAATTTGTTTCCACCAAAAAAACAAACAGCCAAAATTGTTTATTATGTATTGTACTGTACACGTAGGCCTATATACATTAAGTAAAACCGCAAAAAATAACATGGTTTAATTTTTTGCAATCGTATAACGAGGCCTTAAACATCAATTATTCTTGCTAGTAGTCACTTATAGAATTATTGTATAAAAAAATTGCATAAGTCTAGTAACCCTTGTACGTCTAATTAATTCAATTTTGAATTGCCATAAAATTATTTAGAAATACACAGTAATGCTATACAGTAATACGCATTTTTTCTTTTTAGCTTCGAAGGGAGGTGGGGGGGGGGGGGGAAAGAAATTACTGCAATATTATAATCGTGGAATAAATTTTTGAAAAAATTATTGTACGTAACCAACCATCACCGGAGGTTCAGGATTATGGTAAACCTAATTAATATGGATCTAATGAAGTGATTGCCGGTGAAACGCAATTCGCTGTTCTGAACCGATCAGCAGCTGGTGAACGACCATTGACATTTGGCTGAACCTTCCATTGGCTAAACAGCATTGGAATCGTTCAATGCGTGAACGGGTCACCAATGAACGGCTGAGACTGACTGGTGTTATTTTTTTTTACAGCAGGCTATCATGGTGGTAGACGGTTATTCTGTCATCAGTGATATAAGTCATGCATATTATTAGTTTGATATTCATAATTTTAATTTTTTCCATTGAAAGTCTTTCTTTTTCATTTAATGTTGACGAATTTAAATCTGTCGCATATGATGTAGACATTCTAAATAAGCCAATTCTCAGCGGAGAGGTATGCGCATTTTCTCATTTTTTAAGTGAATTATTTTACTCCAAATAGCAGGTATATTTTTTTGGCAGACATCATCCGAGCTTGTCATTCACTTAGCATCAAAATATGGGCAAGAATATCAATGCAGTTTACCTGACATGGTTTTCGAAGAAACCAAAGCATTAAATATTGATCATAAAGAAGAAATTAAACCACCAGACATCAGCGCACTTTTGAAACCCCTGGCTAACCTGCCTTGTCTAACTAAAGTATGATTATCTAATTAAATATTACCGTCTAATGTTTATAGAAATTTAAATTTTATAGACTAAAGACTGGTGGACTTATAAATTTTGCTATGGGAAAATAATCAAGCAGTATCATACAGAAGGTTTTGGTTATACATTACTATGATTGAATTGTTGTATTGTAAGGATTTTTATAATTTCAGATAATAAATCAGTGGCACCGACCATAATTTTAGGAATCTACGACTCAGAATTTGATTGGAAATCAGATTTTAAGGCAAGTTAATATAAAAGTAAAAGGAAACTAGAATTAATAATAGCTTGTTGATAAAAATTGTATAGGAAGGAGCTGGCAATTTGAATAGAAAAAGGAGGTACCACAGTCAGTATTATGTAAATGGAACGAAGTGTGATGTTACTGGAGCGATGAGGACAACTGAAGTTCGGGTAATATTTTTGTTTTATCTTTAATCTCCTCGTAATTCATGTAGGCCTATTTATCTCTTAATTGTATTGGTTAGTTCGTGTGCGAGGAGGGAGCGGCAGATTTTATTTCTCATGTAGATGAACCAGAGTCCTGCCAATATGTGATAGTAGTTAATACAAATCGAGTCTGCCCACATCCTCATCTTCAACCTCCACCCATGGGGAAACCAAAATCGATTACGTGCAATCCTGTGCTTAGTTCTGAAAATTACGATTTGTATCAGAAGGAACAAGAAGGTTTTTTTTAATACAGTATAATATGCGACTAATATTCTAGAGAAATGAATGATATATTTTGTAGATGAGAAATTAAAGATCGAAGAAATCCGAAAAAAATGGTTGTCGAAACAAGAAAAAAGACTTTTACAAATGAAACGCAAGCAAAATATTGAAAAAGTATCAAACTTAAAAAAGAATAATCTCATAGCAAGCAATGCTGAAATTTCAATTGCCGCTAAAGTTGATTCGGGTATTGTAATGCATTTTTCAAACGAAAGTTTTATAACTTACTATTTTTTTTCTAAATTAGAAAAGAGGAAAAATAAAGAAGAAATTGATAAAGGAGACGAAATTTTAAAATTTAAAAGCTATGATGAAGGTAAAAAAATAAAATAGAAATATTTTTTTCATAATGTTATTAATAAACTACGATTCTTCATCATTTCAGAGGACCAAAAATTTCTTTCGCAGATAATTGATATGGACTTATTAATAGATCAGCTTTTAAAATTAGTGGAAAATGTAAGTTTATCTTTTTCCCCCTCATAATTAAAATAATTAACTTTTAAATATTATGTCCTTTTTAAGGGAAAGGATGATGAAGAAACAACAGATGGAATTGAGAGAATTTACCGCTTAGTACTCGAGTCTGTAAAAGACATTAGTAGTTACATGGGCAACGTTTTTCGACCTCGTCTAATTGAGATTGAAAAACTCATGATTCGTAAAGAAGATGGTAACATAAAAATTTTAATTGAAAGCTTTAAGTTAATTTTTATCTTCAATATTTCTAGCCGCTCAAGAGATCGAAAAAACTCTCGAATCTTTGAAAAACGTATTAATAAATCAACTACAAGCTTTTTGAAATTTAAAACTAAGTTAATTTACTTAATTACAGAAACAGTATAATCAAGGAGAAAATTTGGAAAAAATTCAAGATGAACTTCATGATTTAAAAACTCAATTTTTAGGACTACGAGATGAAACTTTGAAAGAGACTCAGTTTTATAATCAATTACTTAAAAGTGATTTAATCAATTTTAATTATACTGACTGTAGATAATGTTTTCATTTTTTATCCTCAGAAAGCGAAATGATTAATAATAGGTATGAAGCAGTTGTTAGGAAATTTACTGATCTCCTTTTAAACTATATAGATAAAGTAAAAATAAAAGTAATAACTTAACATCGACTTATTAATAATAAAACTAATTTAAAATTTAAGGATACAAGAGAGCTTTTCGTATCTGGAAACTATTTAGAAAATGTACTTAGTAATCTCAAAAAAGCGGTACGTAGAACCGAGAGTGTGGAAACAGATAAAGTAGTAGAGGAAAAAGAACAAGGTATGAAGGAAAATTAACGAATTGATCACTAAAAATAAATTTTGAAACGCGGTTATAGATGGGGTATCGACATTAAAACCAGAGATGGAGATGGAATCGTCAGAAGAGATGAAGTCGTCTGATAACAAGATTATTGATGAAGAAACTGATAAATTGATTGCTGCAGCCGCAAAATCGGCTATAAACGCATTTGGTAAAATATTTAAATCTAAAAATTTCCTTCATAATAGTGTTTATATGTAAACATTAGAAAACACATTAGGAGTAAAAATAATGTTGGACAACGTTGAAGATGAAGTAGAAAATGAGGATATTGAAAACTACCGTTATATAGAAAACTACCGTTATATAGACAGCAGCAAGATTCAAAGTGCAATCAATAGATTACTAGTAAGTGTCGATTTATTACCGGTATTGTAGAAATGGTGAAAGTATTAATTATTTTTTTAAAGGCTGGTGACGACGATACGATGCAACATTTACAGCACCTTAGTAATTTGGAAAGAAATTATAGATTTGTTTGGAAAATGGAGAAAATAAACAGAGAAAAGAAAAAGGACAAATGAAAGTGTTCATTCTAGTCATACTTATAAACAATATATTAATAATTTATTGGGGGGTCACAGAAACTATTTTGGATTTAAATTTCTTTTGAGATTTAGTCATTTAGAACATAATTTTCTCATTTTCGAAAAATAAAATAACTTGTTTAAAAAAATGAATATGCAGACTATTTGGTTTCTCGTATCAGTGATTGTATTACCGTACATGTACTGTAAATCGCTTACAGCAGGTTTAGTGTTGAAGCAATTTATCTCCAGTCAAAACTTAACATTGATACAAACCATAATTCGTGCACTATATTTGTAAACGAATTAATTATCGTTTTCATTCAATTTTTTGAAATTTCTTCGTGGATGATGTTTGCATGATGACAAAATTTATAATATGTTAAGTGATCGTACTGATTCCTGTATATACGGTTAATCCTAAAAGAATTGTACCAGACCATACAATAGCTTGGCAAGTTATTCGCTTCTGCATAAAACCTATTGGTATTAATTGTAATATGGAACTAATAAGCCACTGGCCATCGAGTGCGTGGCACGGAACGGCATTTAGTATAGCTAATGCGCCTGAGAAAGATATCACATATCTTAAAAATAGGTCCACCCCAAATGGTAAAATTATTGGAAAATAAGATGATTTAGGAATAAAGTTACTGGTAGTAACTAATAATTTACATCAAAAACAATTAATTCATTAAGAATTAATTATTGAACTATATGAATAAATTTACCTGAATAATATACGTCTGCTGCTCTTTGAATTAAGAGTCCTTCTTTACGACCTTGCCTACTAATTCGGATGAGTCTGCTGTCGTTGTAAACAGAAGGAATGATACACGCACTACCAGGGTTGCATTCTTCTTCGGAAAAACAAGTAGCTTCAGCTTTTTCGAGCATTTGTCTTGCAGGAGCACAAGCAAAACCCTTTGAAAAACAATATTCATTTAAACTTCTGTTACGCATATCCTAAGTAGGTTTTACTTTAATTTTTTGCGGATCTGCACTTGGATTGATCCACATGAAACACACATCTCGACGATTTTCAACTCGACAGCAATTAACTTCGTCTACACCACTCGATAATCCTTGGATTTACAATACTCAGATCAAGTTATTTGTTTCATGAAATTGTAAAGTTGTTAAATACCAGTTATATTCCATTTATAAATCTCTAAATGTTCTTCTGTAAAGCACTGTCCAATTTGAGGCGTAGATGCAACTTTGTATAAACATTCATACCAAGAATTAAAATCCGTGACTTGACAACCGTCCACAGCTGTGATCAAGTCTCCGTACATTAGACTAGGCTCTAACCTCTACAAAAAAAAAATTAGCCAATGAAATTGTATAACTAGCAATCTTAATTAAATTCCAGAATATTAACCGCATGGGCGTCTTGAACAATAACACCAACGCCTTGAGTGTATCCGAGTGAGAATAGAAAAGGAGAAAAGAGAAGAACAAGTGCCGCGATGATAACCAAAACAACATTATGCCAAATCCCAGCACTAAAAACCTTTAACTGCCTCCATGGGTGCAAACTTAGAAGTTGTTCTGTAGAAAAGTGAACAAAAGCTGCTGGTAATACTCCAACTAACATCACACCACAACCATATAGATGAACATCCTCTCTGCAAAAAATTCGCATTAATCGATATAAAATTTTAAAGGATAATGGTCAAATAATTACTGTACGGCCGCCAAACCGTGCCCTAGTTCGTGGAATAACAAACAAATGATAAGTGTTGTTATATAAAATGGAAGATGACTTCCTGGCAAGTTTACACCTGGAAGCTTCATTTTGTAAAACACAATCTCTTGAATAAAAGTTATAATAAAAAACAATTATTAAAGATTTACCACTGGTTTGAGCAACAATCGCCCGTCATCGTCGTCGTTTCTTCCAGAACTATTAAAGTTGTTCCAAATAGTTAAAATAAGAAGGATTATAGCCGGAATAAATAGAAGAACGGCAACAACAGCACCGATGTTGAACCAGACCCGAAAAAAGCGTGGATATCTTGAGCTCAGCCTCATTATCGTACGATTGCTTTTGGTAGTGATCCATTGTATTTGCCCAACTTTCAACGTTAGTCCACATTTATCCAAGAACCAATGGTAAAATATGCAATGATATTTCTGAAATATTCAAAACATAAAGTCAAGGATTGCCAAAACGAGCTTTCAGCTACCGGTAGTCTTACTTTTAAATACGCATCAATAAACAGTATAAATGTCCATAACAAAATTATAAATATTAAAAGTGAGATTAGCCATGTCATGATTTCAAAACTGACGTCTAAAGTATAAATTTAACTGAATATTTCATCGTTTAAATTAGTAACTAACTGACCGCCATCCTTTTACTTGACGGATGTTTACAACTTTATAGTATGTCAACATGTCTCGTACAAAATTACACTTAAAATGATTAGTACATTAACGGTATGGGCATGAGTATGGGTGCTGGAACTGCGGTATAGAGCAGAGGTTTCCAAAGTGTGGTTCGCGTACCCCAGAGGTAAAAAGTGCGCAAAAATTCGAAAAATGCGAAAAAAAAAATGCGCTAAAATCGTTGTGGCCTGCACAATGTATTGTTTTTAACATCATTTCTGCCTTTGTTGCATATATTAATGCAAATATTACTGCGTTTACCCATTTCATTGAAATTTAAACAAATTCATGCAAAAATTAGTGCTTTTTTAATGAAATTTGATTATTCGGACCACCCTGCAGATAAGCAATGCTCTAATGCATATACAATTGTACACTGTATAAAGTACTTTATTATTCAGTGAAATTTAAATTCGGCATTTTGGCAATCTAAATTAAATTCTATCGAATATTTCTTCCATAAATGTAAAAAAAAAATAATTTTCATTCTTGCATAAAATGCAACATTTCGAGTGGCGCATGTTGTTACTGTCATAGCCTCATGAAAACCTAATCAGTTGATCACTGCCATTCAATTCGCGCGATGTAGGCTACACGGACCGAAAACAATCCCATTCCCTGATAATAATTATAATAAACTGTTGTATAATTAATACAGTTGCTTATCTATTCAGAAATTTAAAGCCTGCACAATTCGCGATTTAAATATCCAAACCAGTCGTTGCACCTCGATTTTTTTTGCTTAAAAATTTAAACTTTTCACTCGGAAGTACGGTATGGAAAGAAGACTTGGACAAAACAATATTCAAGACGCGATAAATGTATGGGCAGAAAATCTATACAAAATTTCAATGATAGAAATAAGGATTCGAGCGCTGTGATTGGCTGTGAGTGATTGCAGGTGGCATTTTTGAATTACGCGTATTTGAGACGACGATTTTTGCGTGCGGAAAGTGTTTGATATTTTGAGCTGCGACTACTGCGATAAATTAATTTAAAAAAACGAAGAAAGTTTTCTACAAGGACAACGCGTGACATTTTAATAATTAAAAGGATCGACGAAAATAAATTATTACAGTACATTGTATATGCAATGTTGAAACGACGGCGTTTTTGCGGAAAGTTTTCGGCGTCTTCTTCCTCATCATCGACGCTCTCGGGTTACGCGTAG